>NW_019379635.1:0-12823 GCF_000648655.2 Copidosoma floridanum
TTTTTTTTTTTTTTTTTTTTTTTTTCATTATCTTTTTCTACTATCTGGTGGTCGTGGATGAAGAGTCAACGGCGATTGCAGCGCGGGGACGAATCGATCATCACCGGCTTCGGCTCAGGCGGTCTCCAAAATCGGTGGCTGGCCACCGGAGGTGCACACATCGGACGTGGCCGTGGTGGTGGCGATGGTGTTGGAAACGACCGGGAGCGGCCGCAGGGCCTGCATGTCGCAGGTGTGCGAGCCGCGTTTCTTTAAATCCTGGAACAATTGGCATTTCGGGCATGTGTCAATTCCACATCTTCCTTCCTCCCTTATATCCTTGCGTGCTCATCATCATCATCATCCTCATTACCATTTTCAGTTAGAAAAAAAAAAAAAAAAAAAAAACTACCTCTAATCGTGCTCGCTCTCCCGTGCATCCGTCATTTCAAGCATACACGGAGTACTGGACGGTACATCGTTTTACCCAAGAATCGTGTCAGTTATTTACAATGTAAGTACCAAGTGTGTTAAAAAAAGCACACGTTAAAAATAAATGAAGTTGAAATTTTGGTTTTTTATAAAATACATCGTATGGTGTCGTGGATAACAATTTGAAGAGCAACCAAATCTATGGTGCGCCAAAAAGTTAACCAGTTCCATCAAATTGGGCATTTTTTAATGGGAAAAACCAAAATATAGGAAATCTGTGGAGTGAAAAAACTTGGCTGTTACAGATTTAACGCTCTCACAAGTGTGTCAAATCTGTGACAGAAATGTTTTACTCTCTACAGCATACTTATGTCAATAGTGGAAGAAAAACATTGTTCACTTTGATAAAATAGGTGAAATAGCTTGCGAAGCATCGACACGGTTTTTTTTTTTAAATTTATTAAGGGTTCTATACTTGATGCATTTTATAAAAAACCAAAATTCCGATCACAAGCTTTGAACGTGTGCTTAAACACACTTGGATAAGTATATTACAGTGACACATCCAGTAGACCGTGCTCGTGCGAAACCCTGTCGTAAAATTGGGCCTCTTTGCTCCGAATACCACGTACAACCCAATTTCACTTCAGGGTCCGAAAAATCCAGTCATCCGCTCTGATCTACGTCTACTCCATTCGCGCGTCCCATTCGCTCAAGATTCCTTTTTCTCGTGCTCATCTCTCTATATAAAAAAAAAATAAAGTCAGATTCAATAGTAATATAAGAATGTCAACTTTGAAAGCTCCGCGCGAAGGAAGCAGAATCTTCCAGTAAATCATCCACGTACATACCTATTAGATGAAATATCGTCTCCAAAACTTTTTTTTTTTTTCGGATAACTTTGTCCCTTCTTTTCCTCCGTTTCCCCGTTCGAAAATGTAAAAACGCGTGTCCTGGAAAACCTGCTTACCTTTGCGCGAGCCGATAAAGAGTCGTAAAAATTACGTATGTATAATAAAAAATATATGTATCATATGTATGTATAAATATATATAATAATAATTATAAAAAAGGGATTGAATAATCGAAGCGGACTACTTTTACAAGCCACATGCGAGACAGCAACCAAGTGTGATTGCCATCTTACGTTTTTTTTTTTTTTTTTTTTTTTTTTTTTTTTACTTAATCTTAAAGCAAGACACAATAAGTTAAGCAATCAACTACGGTCATGTATACCTAAATATATTGTATACATGGCTTATAAGGGGTATATATATGTAGTAATTAGTTGAAGGGAGGGGATACACTTTACACAGGTACAACAGCCAATCAAAGGTGAGTATACATAGTAATATATCAAGGTAAAATTTAAATATGTATGTACGTATAAACATTCTCGATTAGTTATGTAGAAAAAATAGGGTATACTACGATCAACAACTACTCGTAATAAATAAACTACGGAAATGGTGGGTAATTTTAAGTGTGTATAATAAATATATATATACATGTATAATAAGAGATTTTAAAAACACTACTGATTCGTACAAAAATAATTAATCTACGGTTACTCGTAAACACTGAAATATATGGTACCAAAAAAAAAAAAGAAAGTAAAAGATTGAACATTCGCTTTTATAATAATTGGTATACGGAACACAGTAACCAAAACATCGACGCACAATGCTTTTATAAATCTACTTGGTGGTCATCGCTAATACTGTCGATTACTGTTCTGTTTTCTAAATGATGTAAAAAAAACAACACAAGTGTCGCTCTCTCTCTCTCTCTCTCTCTCACTACGTTTGTAAAATATCTTCGTCTCTGTGCATCGAGGGGAAAGAGAGATGGTTAATCCTATCGATTGTGAGGATGATGATCGGCTAGAGGTTGAAATATATTAAGCAATGCATGGCATTCAACGCATGGCATTCTACGGCTCGTGTCGTCGCGTTCGTGTGTGTGTAATCATATACGGTGCAGACGTAAGCAAAAAAAAAAAATGTTGAGATTTATGCGCAGGCTGTAGTTATGGTGGCAATACATAGTATTGGAAAAAGAAGAGATCTAATAAGTTGGAGGATAATAAGATTTCAAGAAATAAAGAACCAAAGTCAAACTATGTGTTATATCCACGGTTATTTCCGACGTATCTCCTGGAGGCCCTCCTGGAGGCTTTGCGTGAAACGCTTGCACAACGACAAGTGGAGGGAAGAAGCCAGGCGAAGCAACGATTTACTATTGTTTTTTTTTTTTTTTTTTTTTTGCATCTATTGCACTATACTTTTTGTCTCTCTCTTTCTATATATATTTCATTGTCATTCGTTCGGCTCGGGACGTTTGCCGCTCTCTTGCTCGTAGACTTCCTTGGCTCCCGTCCGTCCGTCTCTCCGTAATCTCACAATTTTTTAACTAGTATCTCTCTTTTTTTTCTTTTTTTTTTTTCTCTTTTTCAAGTGTGGAATAAGGTTGTCTCGAGTAATTTTCCCTGAAATATTAACTCGAGTTGCAAACATTTTGCCTACACTTTGGAAACGATATCTAATGCCGTGAAAAATTGAGATTGCAAGAATTCTCGACGAAAACCCAGATACACNTTTATTTTTTTTTTTTTTTTTTTTACTCTCGTGGTTATATCCTACTTGTGTGTGGCATTGAAAAGCTATACATAGCCCGTATATTAATAACCCTTGGCGTTCAATGTGCAAGTTTCTATAGCTAATCGATGGCTAATTGAAGGGGAAGGGAGAAAAAAAAAATTTCATCTATAAATACCGCGGTAATGAGCTGAGAATAACAACGGCTCGTTAACCGTACACGTGTGTATATATATATAGGTACACGTAAGCAGATGTGTTCGATGTACACGTGTATGGTAACTAGTCTTAACAATATCAACAATGAGCATTGGCCGACGCTAATAATAATAATAATAATAATAATAATAATTATATATATATATAGCATGACGTGCTCACAATGACGTGTACATATATGTATATGCACCGATGTATATAATCCATATACATATACATATATGATTGCAATATTGCGTGACAAAACATTTCATGTATATGGCTAAGTATATAATGCGTTTTCTTGCTCCCTAAAAATCTTGTTCTTTACCTTTGTCCGCACTTCAATACGGTCGCCGTAAACAAGCACCACTTTATCCTTGCTCTCGGTCACCGTCATCTGATACGACAAGCTCTACCGGGATAATCGTTCAATGAGAGTTTTGTTTTTTTTTTTGTTTTTTTTTTTCAATTTACGACGTGAGTATTCCGTTTTGTTTTTTAAAATTATTTTTGCACGAAACGATGAGTGTCCAAAATCAATGTCCCACGTTAAATAGCGTTCGTATGATTTTCGAGATCCGTGTGTCCAATTCATCGGGGAAATTCCCAAGGTTGGCGCACATCATCGATGCATTATACAGAGAGACGGATAAGACAGGCGCACCGATGATGGACGAGACATGGAGCAGCGATGGTAGTAGAAGTCGTTGTTGTGTGTCCCCACGTGAAGATGCGTCCCCAAATCGTCGCGGGAATGTATATATGAGGAAATAGAAGAATTTTGATTGGTATCGTTATTGGGTATCTCCTCTGCTTGTTTTGCACACTGAGTTATTATCCTTGACTTTTTTTTTTTTTTTTTTTTTTTTTTTTTTTTTTTTTTTTTTTACTTTTTTTTAANCAAGTATATACCGCGTGGACGCTCTGATTACGTGTTTATGGATTAATAAGCCTAATGGCACGTCCGAGCATCGATGAGAAAAATCTCCGCATGATTATCGCGAGCGCGTACAACTTACAGTACGTAACTACGATATGTGTTTGCGTGTACCGGTGATTCATGGAAAAAAAAAAAAAAAAAAACCCGTGTACCGTCTCGTCGCGTCCAACAACTGTATATAATAACTCTGTACATCAGTAAGTATCGCAATAGTTGCTCCTCAAGGTAATTATGTATAAAAATCCGTATCGTTCGTACATGTAATTATACAACATATGGCATTGCTCTCTAAGTGCGCAGAGTCTATATAAATAACGCTAATAAATGTACTATTGATGTATGTATAAATAACACGTGCAACACAATGAATCACTATTATAATTATGTAGGGGCTGGTAAAATCATCTCACTCTTAATCAAAATCTATACAACAAGAACAACAAGTACATCATCATCATCATCATGATCATCGGCAGCAGCAGCGGCATCGGCAGATAGCAGCACCACGCACACAATAATACGTATCTATCTATCAATATGTATAATTATGATGTCCTCTACTGATAATATTACAATTGTGTCGATGCGTGTGTGTGTGTGTGTGTGTGTGTGTGTGTTCGTACCGATGGATCAATCAAGCATAGTCCCGTTCCCGCGGTGTGCTCTATCTACAACGCACTGTCTCGTCAAAATGTTGAGTTTGCGTGGCTCTTCTCTCTCTCTCTCTCTCTCTCTCTCAGTCTCTTGTTTGCCACCATCGTGTCTCTCTGTCTCTCTCTGTGATCGGAGTAAGGTGCATAGAGACCCGCGCTCACTCAAGGGGTGGTTGTTGCGGGGGAGAGAGAGAGAGACGCGCGGATATAGAGAAGAAGAAGAAGAAGCAGGAGGAGGAGGAGTTGGGGTCGGCTCGCGTTCAGAACGAGGCCTCGACGAGGCAGGTGTCGTCGGCCCCGGCGCTCGTCCGGCCCTCGCTCGGCTGCAGACCCGCCGAGCCCGCCTGGGCCCCCGCCGCCGGGATGTACTGGCCGTACGCCTGCTGAAAAATCCACAACCACAAAAAAAAAAAAACACAAACGCCACGCGCTCTTTTACACTGGTCTGTACAAATTATACTTTCTACTCGCACACTCTCTCTCTCTCTCCTCCTCTCACTTATACGTATGTATGCTACAACTATATAAGCGGTTGTATCAAGCTTCGCGCCCGCAAACGATGGAGGATCGGTAATAAACTCCATTGGTTCGAGCGCGACTATAATAATACGGCAGTACGTGGTCTAAGAGGTGGATATTATATGTATCGCACTACTGGCTATCATGGAGCAAGTATCGTTTTGTGCAGCCAAATGGAAAAAAAAAAAAGAGATACGGAGCTTGGATCCACAGAGTGTGTGTAGGGAGTAATGTAATTACGTCCGACCGATGGGTGTCGATCGTTGCAGGTGTGCTTCTCATATCGGCACGACGAATATTTTTCGCGTGTTTACTTTGGACGCGAGAAAAGTATGGCGTTGATTCCAATTGACGCGCGCGGTAATTACATTACTCGTGAGCCGGCTCGTCCTTACGTCGCTCGGGGTATGGATGTTCGCTCTTGAGAATGAGAAATGAGATCAATAAACGACCAAGCGGTATACTCTGTAATTTTTTTTTTTTTTTTTTTTGCATCTATTGCACTATACTTTTTGTCTCTCTCTTTCTATATATATTTCATTGTCATTCGTTCGGCTCGGGACGTTTGCCGCTCTCTTGCTCGTAGACTTCCTTGGCTCCCGTCCGTCCGTCTCTCCGTAATCTCACAATTTTTTAACTAGTATCTCTCTTTTTTTTCTTTTTTTTTTTTTTTCCTTTTTTTTCTCCNACTTCTTAGTTGGGTATACAAGCACCCACTGTCCTAGTTTATTTTTTTTTTTTTTTTTTTTACTCTCGTGGTTATATCCTACTTGTGTGTGGCATTGAAAAGCTATACATAGCCCGTATATTAATAACCCTTGGCGTTCAATGTGCAAGTTTCTATAGCTAATCGATGGCTAATTGAAGGGGAAGGGAGAAAAAAAAAATTTCATCTATAAATACCGCGGTAATGAGCTGAGGGACGTGTTGTTCTTTTTTTTTAATTAAAGTGTATAAGCGTGGCTCTTTGTTATCGACTACGAGGCTAATGTTGTTAGTTTTTTCTATATGGATATTGTTGGTTAATTGTTTCAGGTGCGACGACTAGTAGCTATACCATGTGCTTTGTAACAGTCACGTCGTTGGCGTTAACAAAAATTGAAAAAAAAAATCAGTCAAAAGTATGCGTGATTAACATTGAAAAACCGTGTGTTTGAATAAGTTAGTGCGAAAAAAACGCACATATCCGGTAAACAGTTGTACCACGAAGCGCTAGTTACCCTTGTGGTCGTAGTAAACCTCGACACAGAAATGAAAATGAAAAAAAAAAAAAAAAAAAAAAAAGAGAGAAAAAACAAGCCGAAGCAGCGAGATCAGTTGTTTGACACGCGAAAGCCTACGATTAATCCCATTTCAATCCCCTGCAGTTGGCAGCCACCGAGTCCATTAAAATCAACTTTTTCCTCCCCCCACCCCACTTTTCTCTCTTGTATTCCCTCCGTTCGGTGCTGTCCCATTTTTTTCTCTCTCTGTCTATAGGCCGTCGAATGTAGCGAGGGAAAAAAATAAACCTCGTGGAATTCCCTCGGTCGCAAGGTCGCGGTGCAGCCGCGAGTGTTAGAAAGCCCCTTGGAAGCTACAAAAGTCACGAAGGGCGTGAAAACTCGAGAGCCTCGCGGTAGGAAATTCCTCCCGATCGATCGGATCGCGCGAATGGATGGGCCGACTGCACCGAACGACGTGCTCTCACGCGATTCCACAGGTGCCCGAGGCCGAGTCTTCGTCTTTTTTTTTTTTTTTTTATTCGTCGAGCCTTTAAATCACCCTCTCTGCGTATATATACACTCCGCTCTCGTAACTGAGATAAACGAAAAGGCGCGCTCGACACGTCGCTTGAGCTTTTATTTTTTTTTTTTTCTTCGAGTGTTTATTTATTTCAACTTGGCCGTACGATTACAAAGACTGTGGCTGCAAAAAAAAAAAAGAAATTTGGTCGGTGCGTTTCGAAAGAGAAAGTCGAAAAGGACCATCGATCAGAGTTTCAACCTAGTTTCCCCGCGGACCTGTGTGCGTGAACGTAGTTAGTCGTGTATGCGATCACATGTGAAAATACGACGGAAATGGATAGAGAGGCGACAGAAATAAAAGAGAGAGAGTGGGGGTAAAATCCAACCCCGGTGGACGTTTTTTTTTATTCCACCGGTGCTGGTAACTCGATTCGCTTGGCAATCAGAAGACTCGCGGGGGGAATCGAGTTTTGTTTCTTTTTTCAATACTCGCGATGGTAATCTACTTTTTTCTCTTTTCCCCCCCAAGATTTACTCAAACTTGATACAGGCATTTTTAGTAAACTTTGTTGAAGAAAGAAAAAAAAAAAAAAAAAGGGAGTAATAAATTTATTGAAAAAGAGAGCGTATCTCGGTTTGGCACCCAAGCGCGAGCCGGTCTATTGCTTCCGGGCCGATGTCGCGATTGCGCGGTTTTACGGCCGCTCGATTTTTTCAGCTTCCGATTGCGAGCGCGTGGATTTATGCTCGCGCCTGACGCCCTTCGGCCTTAATTAAAGCCGCGATATCGGCGCCCCAGGAAGCTTCTTCCTTTTTTTTTTTTTTTCCTTGTACGTACATGGCGAGAAAAAGTGTAGTGTACCAGCAGCAGTGGCTCAAGCGACAGCGAGACTTTTTTTTTTACTGACCGGTTAAACATGTTGGTTTATTTTTATTTGTGTGAATATTATATATGCGTTGGCGTTTATCTTGTATTGTTATTAAAAAACATCAACTTTCTAGCAGACAGGGAGACAGCAAGTTTTACATTTGGTATGTATATGGTTCACACGTTTATCAAATGTTTGAAATAATTGTATTTACAGTGGATTTTACGATATTTTTTTAGCGATAATTTGCGGGGAGGACCAAAACAATGTACATTTACGTATGTCATACATAAATATGCCTAACATTTACGAACGACACTGTGTCACATTTATTATAAAGTACCAATTGAGAGTTTGGGAGATTAGAGAGGACACAGAGGGCATGAAACAACAAATATATTGAAATGGACTGAAAGTTCTAGAAAATAGTTGGTGTCGAGAATATAAGGGGTTGAAAAAAAAATTGTGCTCTGCAAACATTGTCGTAATTCAAATGAACAATTAAAACACACGAACAGGTATGTAAATGCCAATTAGTGGTCAAAATGAGCAAAAAGTAAGATCAAGTAGTACAACATGGATATGGTCAGACCATCAATTTAAAAACCGATAAAAACCAACGATTGGGTGAAGCATGTTTTTTTTTTTTTTTTTTTTTTTTTTTATCAGATTCATTGAAAAACAAAAAAGAAACACTTAAAAGAAGTTGAAAAAAAAAAAAAAAAAAAAAGTATAATAAAAACACAACACTTGAAAATTGAGCAAACGAGATATGGTTCTAAAGCTTTCAGCTCTCTGTATGGCGGATACAAGGACAATCGGGTGGACAAACAGTTAATGTAAAAAAGGACATAGTTAGAAAAAAGGCAGGGTCGGGGTGGACACTCAAATTCGACTTTGATGTTTCTCTTGCCTGGCTTCTCGGCTGCAGTGGATGCCCGTACTGCTGAGAGCCGCTATCGTCACGCGCCTCGTCCTGTCCTCGATTCTGCATACACATAGACATCATCATTTACGTGTTTTGCGTGTATGCGTTCGTTTCCACGTGTATGTATGTACGTATCTTTACTTGAACTATTATGTTGGTTTTTCTTTTTTTTTCTTTTTTTTTTTTTTAGTTTACAAGTATGCCCAATTATTCCTCATTTATATCGCTTCTGTATGTGTGTACGGTTTGCATATTGTGAAAAAAAACTGTAGAGAAAATATGAGGGAAAATATCGTTTGAGACTCTCTGGCTACTCGCTTATTACACTTCGCATGCTCATTCTCTTTTATGATATTTGTAATAATAATATATAATAATCTTGTATGAGTAAGTATACTATGCAGCTTCTATGTATACCAAAATAATGAAAGTAAGAGATGCACGCTGAATCTTTTGGAGTGGAAAAGAAGGAAAAAAAAAAACAGAAAAAAAATTTACTCATCTACTCGTTGTGTCTCTATGTAGACAGTTTTTTTTTTTCTAAGGTGAGAGTATAGTATTTTATTTTTACTTTGATAAAAATTTAAAAGTGTGAATTAAATACAAAGAACAGTGTACGTATGTACAGTAGAGGATGCGGAGATCTCGATAATTGTTTTCGTAAAACTAGTATGAATATATTTATCGTAAAAGTGTGAAATAGAGATAAAAGTGTAAAATTAGGAGAGAGTTGCAGAATGTAATATGTATATATATTTTTTGTTTAAATAGTAAAAGGTCTACTTCTAAGAAAAGATTTTTAGATTTTAAGTAAAATTGTAAAACCAAACGTCTTCTATAGTCGTTGACTTACCTTGAAGGTTTCACTTTATACATAACTATTTTCTCGTTGTACCTACTTATCGTAATGTCAAAAATATAACTGTTATATTTGATCAGACAATATCTTTTTTATCGATTAATAGCATGCACCTGCAATACAAAGTGACCTCTACCTCTACTTTATCGGGGTGGTTTTCTTGATGGTAAGAAAGAAAAAAATTATTATTAAAATTTAAAACAATCTCCAAGAGATTTAGCGTGGACCTACTTATTTCTTGTAAGCGCTTAAGTGTAATTTATCACCGATTACTCCTGATCACGTCGGACGTGTACATGTGAGGGTACATGATGCGTTGGATGCTAATATTTTATTTTACTTGTATCGATAAAAAATTTACGACAAAATTTCGCAATATTATTTTGATGAAACGATGGTTATTTCGACGTAATCGTTGACTAATCCAAGTGAATTTGGTTGCAGTTTGTCATACACGCCTCGACGACGAAAACATTTACGCGAGCGATATTTCACAATCGAACTTGTCGGTTTTATGGGGCGTAAAAAAATGTGATCGTAAAACATCCATAAAACACTTGTCCGCGGAGGATATTCACAGTTGCAACAACCGAAATAACAATCAACGAAACTAAAGCTCCTCTAATTTCGGGCAAACGGCCCGTACAAGGCCAGCGAATAAGCCCCAACCAAATCCACTTCCGCTACTCGATGAATCGGCCAATTGATCACAACAGATTTACATTGTTGCTCATAGCCATCGAAATAGCGTGTACGCACGCGCGATCTCATTTCACTGCCACTACATTTATACGTCCCGTCGACCATTAAACGGACCTCGTACACATTAGCTAATTGGGCTCCCAGTGTCTAACATGAACACGTACACAACATCGTACACTGAGAGAAAATATAAATAAATAAATAAATGTGATATAATGGTACTTTTTACTTTGGCCAACCCAATTTTTACCATTTCATTGATGAAAAGTAATTTCTATTGTACAAACAATAAAAATCACTGCTTATTTGCAACAAAAATTACTATTCAAACAGTAAAAAGTCTCTCTAGAGGACCAAACAGTACCAGATTACCATTCTAGTACAGTACCTAATGTTTGTATTATATTTTTCTCTCAGTGTAGCGAAAAAAAGCTCAGTCTTGGCGTTCGTTTCATGCAAGCACAAGTTAATATAAACACGAGACAGAAACAAAAGTAACGAAAACAACACGCCACACACTAACACGTACACGTCCACAGAAATGTATATATATACACACACAACGTACACTTACACGGGGCGTGCAAGGGCTAAAAGAGAGCGCGTATAATATGTATGCACGTCGTATGTCAAACGATGAAAACAACACAGTACACACATACCAGCGCCGCGTGCGCCTTTTTTTTTCAAAGTGTAATAGGCAGAGATAGGGCGGAGAGAATGGGGGTGGGTGTCCTCGCGAGGTCTTGTATTTCACCGAAGCTGCAATGCATTCGAAAGCAATTTGCGGGAGAGCCAAAAATTTGGAGCGCCCGCCCGGCGTTAAAGTAGATGCTGAATTATTCACGAGACTTTGGCCGCGAGCGCGGAAAAAAAACAAGGTCTTGTGCGTGCGAGTACGTGTGTGTTTTTCTTTCGAACCTTAGTGTAGTATTTAAAAAAAAAAATCGATCGGCCCTTGGCTCCGGAAGCTTTAATTAATCGTCCCAAAGTTAATTAAAATTTCCACCGCCGGACAAAGCTCCGATAATTCCGTCAAAAGGGAGGGGAGCAGCCGAGGTGTAATCATCGCGGCGCGGCACACTGGATAGAAAAAGAAATACGGTCAATGCCTCCACACACACACACACACTGTAGTGTACGCTCCATCAATGACGAGGGGAAAAAAGTACTTTTGGCGCGAAAAACTTTTCTTACGTTCGTTCCACTGTTTGTATATACCCATAAGATCCCGTCCGGTAATTGGGAATAGAGCGGGGCAGAGAATGAAAAGGGGATAAAGGGTGGCTTGGCTCGCGACTGATTTTCCAGAAGAGCCGATTCCGCTCCTTGCAAACTACGCCAATATCGAATGGACTCGATTTTTTTTTTTTTTTTTTTTTTTTTTTTTTAGCTCAAAATCTGGACGTTTGAATAATTTTTGTCCCATGATGGACGCATCTTCTTCTCGAAGCACATAATTCTCCGAGGATGAACTCGAATGGGTGTCCGGAGTTGGAAGAGAAAAACAGGAGGTGGTCGGAAGGCGATAAAAGCCCCTTACCTCGGGAAATGCGGGGAGTCAATTACAACCAACGCCAAACGGGTGTTCCATCGGAAGACGATCGAGATGCAGAGGAGAGAATCCGGGGGATGAAGCCTACACCACCGTGTGTGTGGGGGATGGGGGTTGCACTTTGACTTTCAATGGTAGGTGGTTACGAGGGCCAAGTGGCTCGAGTTGAAGGCTGAGGGCCGGTTAGTTACACGAGGTCCGATTGGAATGTACACGACCTAAATTACACACCGGCTTTGCCCTCTTGGGTACGTACACACGGTAGGGTGAGTGGGGGAGGGGTAGGAAAATGCAATTAGACGCGTCATTCTTTTGGCTGCTGTGGTACTGTGGGAAACACGGGGTTGGTTGTATCGCGAAGCTCCCTCGTGGGTTGAGGCACGCGTGGCATCGCTGCGAACAAACAACTTGCTTTCCCCCCCCCCCTATGCAGCATCAGTCAAGAGCGAGTTGGCGTGTCGTCTCGAAGGTTTGCTCGCGATGAACCCGGTATGCAATTCCCTTTGCGCATACACGGCGCGTCCGACTTTTAGAATATATATATTCATGTATTTGTAGTAGGCCGTGCGAAACATGTAATTTACAATCGTACGTCGCACCCACTTTGGAATGTCTCCTCCGAACTCGCTAAAGCTTATACATATGTGATATGAACGTACTTTGTTTGTCTCTTGTTTCGTCGTTTATCGTTTAAAACGCGAGATTTCCTTTTCTTTCTGAAACTTTTTTAATTACGTTGAGATGCGAAAGTTTTAGTTTACGTTTTAGGTATGGAAATTTGCAAGGGTCGCCGATTTCATCGATCGATCGTTTGCTTTTTTTTTTTTTTTTTTTTTTTTTTTTTTTTTTTTTTTTTTTTTTT
>NW_019379635.1:21149-31177 GCF_000648655.2 Copidosoma floridanum
GAGAGCATACGTTCGGCTCAATTAAGTCCTCGTTGCAATTCTTAAACCTCATAAGTGTATCGATAATGTAATTGGCACACATTTAAAAATGTATGATATCAATAATCATGTTACACATTCTTGTTAAGTAGATTAGAAGTACTGAGATCTTTATCTAGTCTGATAAATCTTGTGTTGCTATCTTGTCTCATTCAGTGACACAAAAAAATCTAAGGTTTTAATGACCTCAAAATACATTTTAAATATTATTGAAATAGACCGTCAAATTATAGTAAAAATGTTTTATATAGCAAAGAGTAAGTGTACACCCCATCAAATCGATTTTTAAGAATGAAAATAAACAAGTTTAAGCATGAAATTCGATACAATGGCTAACTGATTAAAGGGATCATAGATTGAAGGATACAATTATTTCTTTCATAATCAGTTAACGTAGAGCAATGCGCGCAATTTTTTGTTTCTTTGGCGGAATTTTACAAGCTAATCTTACCCCTGCTTTGGTATCGCATCTTGCGTTTTATTTATTTTTTTTTTACATAAATTACAAATGGATGTTTCGAGAATCGTTCAAAGTTATCGAGGACTTTTTCGAGGAGGGAAAAGCTTACTTTGGCAATTTCGAGGCAGCGGCCACTAGAGGAGTGGGGCTTTAACTAGGCCAAAAGTGAATTTGGATTAACTGCAGAGGGTACAGGGACTGTAGATACCTACTACCACTTGTCAAAGCCATCACTTGTGCACATCTCTTTGATTTACTTTCGTTTGTTTGCTTTTTTTTTTTTTTTTCATCTCCCAGACTGAACGTCATGAAAGCGATGATGTACGCGATGTGTTATTAAATCATTGTAATACACGAACAAGGATTTATCGTGGATGATCATTGGATCTGTTTATTATTATTTTGTAGGGATTTCCTGGTTGGTACAACCAAAAAAGGCAGATCACGTTTTACGTTGTAGCCGAGTCTCGGGGGAAATTTATCATCGGCGGAAAGTACTAAGCCGAAAAAAGTCAGGAAATTTTTTTTAGCGACAAGAAAGCAGGTGAAGCATAAAACCCTGAGTTGATTAACGCGGTGCTGTGTATGCGAGTAAAAAAAAAAAAAAAAAAAAAGTAAGAAAAACTAAGGGGGAGAAAAGACGCAGAGGGAAGGTGACGAGACCGGCGGGAGGAAACTCATACAGGTCGCGGTTCGCTTGGCTGACGAGCGGCCTCCGTATAAACAGCAACCATCATCCTTTGCAGCTCACCTCGACGAAAATCTAGGGCGAGTTTTTGACATTTTCTGAATTTTTTTTTTTTTTTTTTTTTTAATTTTTCATTCCAATGAGATCAACAGAAAAAAAAAAAACACAGCCACGTGCCATCAACAATGTCTGTATATACACACTAGAGGGAAACAGAAGAGAAAACAGTGACAATTCAAGCGGACGCACTCTCGGCAATAACCTACTTTACCCAGTTTTTCCATCAAAAGGGACACACACACACACACACACACACACACACACACACACAGACAGACATATAATGCAACAACAACCAACAGTCGAAAGCTCTTTACGTACACACATAAGCGACACCTATACACAAATGCACATATATATATATATACACACACACACACACACGTAACACTCGTAGCTCTTGAATTTAATATAGTGCACGCGGATCCACTTTTGCCCCGGAGGGGGGTGGGGGCGGAAACAATATCCCAAAGAGCTGTGTTGTTGTATACATAAGCTTTCTTGAAAAACCGGGGGATTTTTCTCCGCGTACCACTCGGGCGCGTAAATCACACCGGGAGACGATAATTCAGGCGGATTAACGAGGTAATTAAGATGTATCATCGGCCGACCAAACGCGCGAGAGATTTTTTAGTTCAGCTGGCAAGGGGGAGGAGGGGAGGGGGGACGCGTAAATTTTAATGACTCGCTTCGCTCGATGACTCTGATTTATGTGCCATCCCCGGAGTTACACGCGCTTCATGCTACACGTCCACGAATAGAGAAACTCACCGCGTTTACTTCGTGCTGAGTATACAATACACGCGTCGTACTGGGGAAGTATAATGCGCGCAGGTGGTGAAAGAACAAACACGCAACCCGCCTTTGTCCTTTCGAGCGAGACGCATCTGGGAGACAAAGGGAGGGAGACACGATTCTCATCTCTTTGTTTTTCCCTGTAACTGTATGCCGCGTTATCTCTCTCGTGCGCTCTCGACTCTATCGAGTGGGGACCTGCCTCGCCTTCCGGTGTCGCGTTATCTCCGGTGCGCCTGAAGAAGAAGAAAAAAAATTCCCCATCTACGTGCAGCCAGGTGGTGAGAGTATATTGTGTATCGTCAGCGGCCGATCTTGATTGTTTGAGCCCGTTTATCTGCCTCTCGACTCCGATGCACTTAACCCAGATAATGGCACACGGGCCAGCGACTTCCCGGCTAACTGTGCGCTCGAATATCAAGGAGAGCGGGAGGCGTGCAACGACGTCAAAAGCAGATGGTGCACCCGGAGGTGTGAAGTGTGCATATCATCAGCTCTAACTTGCTACTCGTCAACTTTTTTTTCCCCTTTTTTTGCTGAGAAAGGGGGTTGTTTCGGTTTATACGATGGCGCGCGCTTGGGGGGGGTGGGTTATTTTCTTCACACGCTCGTAGTGGTCCATCCGAGAGAGGATCCCTCATATACTCCGGATTAGCGGGAGCCACCGTGAGCTGGTGCGTGCCGCATAATGGCCCACATCAGCCGAGGCTTCAACCACTCGGGGGAAAAACGAGGAGGATCCGGCAAACAAAGCCACCGCAGCGCGAAATGAAAGCTCTATCCGCCGCGTTGAAATTCAAAGGGATGTTATGTACCCTCTTTCTTTTTTACCCCCACGCGCAGCGATAAAAAAAANATGACTTTAAAATCTTTCAGAAACTCTTAAGGACTACGTGCATGTGATTTTAAATGAATGACCTCAAAGAATTTTCGAGAGTTTTGTAGTCTTTGAAAGACTTGAAAAGACTTAAAAGTCATCGAAAGTCTTGAATGACTTTAAAATCTTTCAGTAGACTTTCAATGTTGTTGTTAACTTTTAGAGACTCATCAAAGCTTCACATGACTTCAAATGACTTTAGGAGTAACCTTTTAGAAGCTCCAAAAGACTTTGCGAGAAAGTCTGTTCAACAACTTGATGGGTGCGCACCCCTTTGGGTGGGTTTTCCCCAGGACGGGAGATACCTGCATCAGAGTTTCCTTGCGATTGGCGGAGGAAGAGCGGTTCCTTGCCTCTTGTTATTTTGCCAATTTTGAAAACACAACAAGACTCCCTTGCGGCGAGGAAAGGGGGATATAAGAAAAAAAAAAAAAAAAACAACCCCCTCGCTTTTTTTTCAGTCGCAGAGTCGGATCCTCTAATTAACCCGGCCGACAGTCGGCGAAACGAAGCCGAGCCTCTCGCCGCCATGAGACGCGGAAGCACTCGACTCGTCCATCTGTTGCTGAACCCCTCGGCTTGAGCCCTTATTAACCTACTTATCAACCCTTTTGTGTACGTGTGCGCGCACGGCGCTCGACGAGATCATTTCCGTTCCCCTCATTTAAGCCCCCCCCCTCTCTCTTTCACCCCCTCCGATGTTTTTGTGCTCTCATTCACGGACTGGGTGAGATGACTGGCTGCGTTTTTTTTTTCTCCTCCACCCTCCGATTTCCCCGGTAATGCCACTGTCTGGGACTGGAATTGACAGGCCAAGGGCGGTACTTACTTGCCGGGAAGCTCCTTCTTCTTCTTCTTCTTCTTCTTCTCTGAGGACTTTTTCAGCCGACAAGTCGGGACCAGCGGGGTAAGTAAAAGGAGGATCTATTTAGAGCTTTTTTCGAGCAAGTTAACGCTGTTGTCTTTAGCTCGTATAGCTTTGATGCAGACTTTTCCGAGCGACGGGTCTCTCGCGGGGGGGGTGGGGTGGGAACATTTCCGCGAGCGGACACTCCGAGGTGAGATAACCGAAGGGCCCGGTTGGAGAGAAGTTTGTAGGAAAAGTGGTGGTTGACCGACTCGAGAGGTAAAAGTTTATCAGCGGGTCAATGGCGGTACTATACACCTCCCAGTGGGGCAAGGGGATCCTTGGAGCGTCTCTCGAGTTGCGGTGAGGGGATGACGGGACGAGATGAAAAATCTTGATGTGACATTTATACTCACGCTAGCGAGCCTTGACTCTTTTTTTTTTTTTTTTTTTGTTTCTTTGGCGGAATTTTACAAGCTAATCTTACCCCTGCTTTGGTATCGCATCTTGCGTTTTATTTATTTTTTTTTTACATAAATTACAAATGGATGTTTCGAGAATCGTTCAAAGTTATCGAGGACTTTTTCGAGGAGGGAAAAGCTTACTTTGGCAATTTCGAGGCAGCGGCCACTAGAGGAGTGGGGCTTTAACTAGGCCAAAAGTGAATTTGGATTAACTGCAGAGGGTACGGGGACTGTAGATACCTACCACCACTTGTCAAAGCCATCACTTGTGCACATCTCTTTGATTTACTTTCGTTTGTTTGCTTTTTTTTTTTTTTTTTTTTTTTATTGTTCGATCAATCAGCAAACTGTTGACTTTGTTAAATTTTTCCTCGTTTAACTTTCGTTGCACAAAAAGTAGACCAACACTGAAAAATCTAAACGCGATATGTCTGTTTTGTAGACTTTTTTTTTTTTTTTTTCAAAGAGTCGGTCGAATAGAGTTTTGATGAAAGCACGTAGCCATAATTTGGCAATTGTAGCGTCGAGAATAAATTTGAGCAATACTCGAAGTAACAATGTAGTATTAGAATAGTAAAATGGACAAGTTGTCTTTTCAAAACGCGTATTTAATTATGAATTTATTTCGAGCTCCTCGAGATATATTATTATTATTCCACACACAAAACCGATAATCGACAAATGATCGATCGGCATTCGGATTATCGTATTATTTACTTTTGTCCGTTTTCGTTTGCTAATCCTATATAATTGTATACTCTCTATACTGATTTTATTTAAACCACCTCGTGTGAATCCCTGCTAATGCAGTCTTTCCGCTCGAATTAGTTCGAAAAACTAAGTTTTAGTTCATTTAATTGTTGTTTTTTTTATCTGATAATTACAATATTCGCCTATACCAACCCACTCTCGAGACTATAATAAATACATGTTATAATTCAACGTGACCTGTACCAACGACAACTTTACCCTATATCGTCGATCATATGTGTATATATATAGATATATTTATGTATATAACATCCCTAATTTTCTGCTCAACGCTATCTATGTTCACTCAATTTTCATCGATATACATATTATTTATTTACAAGAAATTTGTTTGCGCGTTTCGTAATAATAATACCCAAACGGTTTGTTTGTTTGTTCGCCACTTAGCCTACACATTTTGCTCCCCTATATTCCCCCAATCCCCGTTACACTGCATTTGTATCACTTTTACGTGTGTTGACTTTTATCCTTTCAGTCTAGTACACCATCTCCCGAACCGATGCGCGATTCACTGTAACATTATATAATATATATATACCATTACAAGTTGCAGGGAACTGTGCATCGGTTCTACAAACAGATCACTCGGCGATCGACCCTTTGGCCGTCGATATCTCGAGACTTTTTCGTTTCTTGCTCGAGGGTGATCCCAAAAACTCGAGGCGACCTCGAAAGGAGTGCACCGAGTGCTCGGATCAATATTTTTTTTTTTTTTTTTTTTATATAAAAGCACTCGATGCGCTCCTTATTTTACTTAACTTAAATAATACTAAGCGTTTGGTTTGGCGAGCGGACGATTCGGGTGCCGAACGTGCGCGCGACGCGGACAAACCGTCGTCCTGCTTTGTAGGATTTTCAACGAGACACGCGTGCATTTTTTTTTTCTTTTTTTTTTTTGTTCGGTAACTGATTGAACACATATAATGTGAGCGGGCAAAGGATTAGAGGAGGGGAAATGTAAAAAGTTGGGAGAGAGAAACACGTTTGTTACACACCCATGGGGTACACTTACACACGGTGAACATATATACCTAAAAATGGAAGACGAGGTTCGAACGGGGGAAGGGGTGGGGGTACGGCGAGTTGGGATCAACTTGTATTACACGCTGTACTCCCGAATCGCGAACTTTGTTTTCCCGCCGATTTTTTTAATTCGACCCACGCATCGTTCTTTCTATTTTTTATTCCTCCAAAACTCGGTACAACTGTCGTTGTGCATTTTGTGATCTTGAAACTTTACTGAAAAATATCGCTCGAAAAGGAAACAACTTTAAGTTACAACGTCTTCACTGTTTTTATCATCTGATTATTACTATTATTGTTGCATTGCAGTTTGTAGTAGTTAGTGAGACAAAATTTGTACGATTCGACAAAGTCGAAAGTGATTTTGTTTGTTTTTACAAAAATAAACGCATAGGTATGATTGTCGGGCGTTTTATACATATACTCGTGAGAATCTAGTTTTCCCAGCTGAAAAGACTAAACAAACAAAGCTCCTGGAGTCGACGCGAGAACGAGCGGAGTTTATAATTTCGTTGGACTCGGGAACAAAAAATAAAAAAATTCCTCGCCGCTTTTAATAAGCTCGTCGATGGACTTTTAATGAACTTTTCAGCGGCCCATCGGTGATCAGCTTTTTTTTTTTTTTTGTTTCATTGAAGCGATAAAGGAAAACACGGCTTTGAGCCAAATTTTTTTAACGATGCGAAAATCGAATACTTGAAGCATCGATTGAAAAAAAGTATGGCCTCTCCGTGGGGTTTTCCGTAATTTTTCGGATTCCAAACCACTCGCGCGAGCGGAAATGATAATCGAGCGGCCGATGGGATCGAATTTCCCGGCAAAAATACGTGAACCCAAAATTCGTACCATTTTCGTTTAATCACCGGATTCATCCCTCGAAAATCTCAAAGAGAGAGAGAACATGGTGGTACTAATCACCCGCTCGATCTACATTTCCAGGGACAAGAAGGGGAGGGAGCTTGATTTACAAGCCTTCTCTTGCACAGTCCCTCCGCGAGTTATTGGAGCGTCGAACACGCGGGGCTCGTGCTTTCCTTGGGAGACACGTCGGAGCTTTGGTTGTTCCTATAAAATATCACCCTAAGGCCCTCGTTGTAACATCGTAAAAAATACATTAGAACAAAAAAGTATTGCAAAAGTCAAGAAAATTTCAAGATCACAAAATGCCGTCAATTCAAACTATTATATTCACCATCCCACTCACGGAGAATCAACGCGAAGCGTTGACTTTTTTTGTACTATACCTAATAATCCATTCAGTTGAAATGTTTACCGTGAGGCGAGATTTTTTTTTTTTTTAATTTATCGAGGGTATTGGGGTTCGATTATCGAGGAAAATTTATTACTCGAGCAAAAAACTACCGGTTGGCAACATCAACATCGACGTGAAATTCAGTCCCGTCGTCGTAACAATTAATCATCCCTGTACAATACGCGCGCTCCTCGCCAACTATACTACCACATATTATTTATTATGTACAATAATTGCAATGATAATAATAATAATAATAATAATAATAATAATAACAACACGAGATGAATCGGTGCATTTTCGGACCGCTCGATTAAAACCCCCTCTGAGGCTATTATCGTTACTGTACCGTGTAAATATAACGCCGAGCACATATCCACGTTATTCATCCCTCGTCACCCTCTTCTTTTTCTTCCATTGTATTTAATTGCCTTCCCATTAATCGACCGATCGCCCCTCGCGCGGATACAACACACTCGAATTTCCACCGTCGCTCCGCGCTTCGTTTCTTCTCGCGTTTAATCATTTGTATAATTATCTACACGCGAGTTTTCGCTGACCCGCCTCCGTTTGTAAATATCTCCTCTCCATATTTGTATGTACATACACACGTACAATCGTTCAAAACGTGGCGTGGTCGCTTCTTTTTTTTTTTTTTTTTTTAATTCGGTATGTCAGACATGTTTGTTGCTTCAAAACTTGTTTAATCATCTTTTTTTTTTTTTCTCGTAATTTTATTCAATACCTATGGATAAAAACAATGGTGGCAATGACACTGTATACAGGCCTACAGTTATTTTTCTTTCCCTTTCGAACGCGAGAAAAATTACGCGCTCGCCAACTCGTGCATGTGGGAAACACCCTTATTTCCATCCCTCAAAAACGAGACCCAATGACGCGGATTTGTGCATCGATTTATATCCAAACCTCCTTGAAAACCATATCAACCATTGCATTTCGTATTTACAACGCGAAAATCCCCTCGTGCGTACGAGAAACACGCGCAACGCGTCCCTTTCCCTTTGGGGGCTTCATTGTTTCGTGGATTTGGCAATCAATCAAAGTTTCATAGCGCCAATACCTTTGCGAAAAACATTTGCAAAGGTATTGGCTTCACCAACGTTGAATTATAAACTCCCCAAATCGGGGGGGTACAGCTATGTGCTCGAAAAAGCAGCAGCCCCGCAGGAGCAGGGAGCGGAGGAAGGGGAGGAAGGACGTAAATTTCGCGGGCGTGTGGTATAACAATGAGAAAGTAGTGACTATCGCGTTACGTTCAGACGCGCGTCTCGTTGTAAGAGTGCCCGGCGGCGGAGGAGTGGTGGCCGCGGCGGGAGTCGAGGGAGTCGCCGGGCACGGAAAACGTGACGTTCGGCACCTGGGAGGGGTCGTCCTCGGGCTCGCCGGTGGGCCCGAGCAGTTGCTCGGACGCCGAGGGCTGGTGGCCCGAGTGGCCCCCCAGCCCGTCGCTTATCGAGGTCGTCGAGGCTAGTATGCCGCGACCGCGTACCTGGTAGCGCGGGTAACACCGGCCGCAGCAGAACTGCAGGATCGTCCCTCGCTGGTGCTGGGGCCCCGTGCTGTGGGCCGGCGAGGTCAGGGGACTCGGGGAGCCGGCCCGCTTCGGCGCTCCGTTGAATGGCACTTCCATCTCCACGAACTCGCGGTCCTGCAAACATAGTGCCATTATTTTCTGGCTTATTTCCTTTTTTTTTCTTTTTCTTTCAACTAAATGTGTATGTTGGGTGCAAATGTGGTGTTAATGTGGCTGGTAGTATACAAACTCGGTCGGAGTCGCAAAATCTCCGCGATGAATTGCAGTGCCCTCGAGTGCCGATGGAGTGGTCATTCATCGATCGGTAGGATGTTCACTCCGGCGCGAAGATGGAGAGTTTGTTGGTTTTTTTCAAACACCGGCTCGAGCTGTGAGCGGCTATTTTTTTTTTTTTTTTCCAATCGGCCCACTTGTTGGGAGAGGCGTATTTTTAAACCCGAATCGGCGAAATTCAAAGCAGCCGGATGTGGAAGGGGAGGGGGGCGAGAAAATAAGCGATTGTACTTTTAGGGAGGGTCCGTGCTCCGGGAGTCACTGTACAGCGGGAGCTAAAAATAATGAAGAGCTTGGAGTGTTTTTCAAAGGCGTTTGCGAGTATCCTTCCCCTTCTCGAGGCTCTGTATAATTGATCGAGGGCCTGCGCGCTTTAAAGTCTTGATACAGAAGGTCGAAAATCTTTTGTGGTGTTTGGAAGACTTGGAAATCTTTCAGTAGACTCTCAAAGTTTTTTGTGAGCTTTTATGGACTCTTCAAGGCTTTATGTGACTTCAAACGATTTAAAACTGTTTTCGAGGCTTTTGTAGTCTCTAGAAAGACTTGAAAAAACTTAAAAGTCATCGAAAGTCTTGGATGACTTTAAAATCTTTCAGAGACTCTTAAGGACTACGTGTGATTTTAAATTATTGACCTCAAAAAATTTTCGAGAGTTTTGTAATCTTTGAAAGACTTAAAAAAACTTAAAAGTCATCGAAAGTCTTGGATGACTTTAAAATCTTTCAGAAACTCTTAAGGACTACGTGTGATTTTAAATGAATGACCTCAAAGAATTTTCGAGAGTTTTGTAGTCTTTGAAAGACTTGAAAAGACTTAAAAGTCATCGAAAGTCTTGAATGACTTTAAAATCTTTCAGAAACTCTTAAGGACTACGTGCATGTGATTTTAAATGAATGACCTCAAAGAATTTTCGAGAGTTTTGTA
>NW_019379635.1:31396-65604 GCF_000648655.2 Copidosoma floridanum
AAAAAAAAAAAAAAAAGAAAAAAAAAAAAAAAAAAAAAAAAAAAAGAAAAAGAAGTGGGATGCAACGGGCGTCGTTGAATTAATTACATTCGGCTCTTGGTGGGGATTCAGGCCGCGTGTGCACACTTCCTCGCGGCTCTGTCGATGGCCCTTCTGCTTCTTCAATTTTATTTTTAGCCACCCTCTCGAGGGGCGAATTTTTTTTTTTTTTTGGACGAGGGGAGGAAGCACAGTGACGTTGGAGCGGGCGTACACGCGATCACCGTTTAGTCGGGAAAATGAAATTGTCGCAGGTAATAGACTCGCGGACTCAATCTGGTATGGAAAAGATACATGTAGGGGTAAACTCGTAAGGGATTCCTCGCGCGTTCGCGGTATTTTCGATTCGCTCCACGCGCGACTCGGATCATTCAATCCACGGGGGGGGGGGGGGTGCACTCTCGCGAGCGGATTTTTCACCGCGGGGGTGTACGTACCAACAACGCACGGACCGAGCGTTCGATTGTCGGGGAGTTTTGGTTGCGAGGGGCGTGAAATTGATATTTATAGGTGCCGGTCGAGACGGGATGTGTTTTCGTGGAAAACGTGACGAAACAAACGGCGAGTTATCCTTCTGACCCCCCGATACGTCGCGTTAAAAAAGAAAACAATCGAAGAGGGGATGTACCACGGAATGCCTCTCACGGGTCGACAGATACAGGCAAATGTTCGAGTTGTTTGGGGGGAGGTGGGGTACGATTGTACGTGTATATACGATGACGAGATGCCGGGAGTTTCGAGGATGCAACTCTCGAGTACATTAGACAGCAGCGGAGCCTCTAAGCCGCTCTCCTTGGCGTACACGTAAGGGAGAAGTAGATCCACGCGGGGATGGGCCATTTCCGGGACATTTGAGCCAAAAGCGAGCTAAACGGGGGAACAGACAATAAGAATATTGTTATTATTTGGCCCGATAATATCCCGGGAATGGCGATGGCAGGGGTTGTAAAATAGAGCCGACGGACGGGCGATATGGTCGGGGGAGAAGGGGTCGTTTGAACGAACTGGACCGCGATAAGTTGCCCGACTCTTGTGTACGGCTCGAGTGGGACTATACTCGTACATCAAGAAGAAGGGGGGGGGGGCGAGTCCGGTTGCATTTTAATGCGGGGCTTTCGAGGGACAGCTCGAGCAAAAGCAAGTGGATCCGATATCCCTATACTTTTATCGATTGTCCGGACGATCCCGAGTTTGTACCACCAGCATAAAAAAAAAAGCGCTCCAGTGAACAAGAGGCTGCATGTGAAACGTGCACTTACCGTCGTCTTCTCGAGGCACCTCAGCAAGTGATGGTGCTGCAGCTCGAATATGTCCTCCTGCTTGAGGTAATCGTCCGTCTCGAGGCCGCTCTCCTGGGCCGCCAATCGCGCCTCGGCGGCTTTCTTCTTGCTGACGAACGCTGCCCCGCTCGACGCCTTGGCGATCCTTATCCGCGCCAGTCTGGCTTTCTGCAACATTCGAGCAAAACTTGGTTAGTCACGGCACGCGATATTACATTACAAGTGTATAATCGAAGGGTGTATGGGGATTATTGGGCGCGTTTCATCGCCCCACGCGTGAATGTGTGCACGTGTAAGTGCCCCGTCTGACCTCGTCGTAATGGCCGTACGGGATCCATTCATGGATACTGCAGGTAATTACCACTGGAGACGCCAATCACAGCCCGCGGGGGTTGCTCAGCCGATGACGACGCAATATTTAAACAGCTGAGCATCCACCCTTTGGGGTATTATAGCTTGGGTATATAGACGTTTGATCATTCGATGATGCACCTATACATACCTCATATAGGGATACGTTGAAAAAAAAAATTGTGGCGACTGTAAGTAGTAACATACGAGTTTGGTCAGACGCCCTGATTTTCATTTCGTACACATGAATGTTAAAATAGAGAGGGCAGCTTTGGGAGGGGGAAAAAAAAAGAAAGGTTCTGTGCTCCATCGAGACCCTTTAGGCTCGAATTGAATCACGGGCGCTTTCAGTGCGTCAAAGCTCGACTCGTTAATTTCTCGAAAGCACTCGTTTAACCGAGCCACTGCGAGGAAGAAAGAAAAACTAACATTCGAGGAAACGAGTGTCGCGCGCAAGCGGCTCTAAAAGCCCGGAACGGTATTTTTTTTGCTCAGCTGCAGGAGGAAAAAAGGGGGGTGGGGAAAAAAAAAATTTAGCGCTGAAAAGGGGCCTCGTACAGCCGGCGTGAATTTTTTCGCTCGCTCGGCAATTAAGCCGCTCGCTCGGCGGCCTCGTCACGGCCCCGGGAAATTGCAATCGGCGCGCGCGCGCGTACAAGCTCACCCACCTCCTCTCCCATAGTACGTAGACGAGGACGAGTCAATCCTCGACGACCCTCCCAAATGGCTCGGCGATCTTTCCACCTTTTCGGAGCACGACGCCGTTACACGCCGCTATTAGCCTCCCTCATTTTTATCGGCTCGCGCTTTGTACCTACACGGGCTCCAGTGAGTGCTAATGTCTTTCGTGCCCCACTATTGGCTGCTAGTTTATGCGCACCGCGGATTTTTCCCGCGAAATAGTTTAGGGACACTCGGGGTATTTCGGTGAGCACAAAGAGCCGAACCTAGAAAACCCTTGTTTCCCCCCTCGGGGCATAGTTGAGATTATTGGACTTTCTTCGCAGCAGCCGAGAGCGCGGCCACTCAAAGGAGGACAGCGCGGTTTTTTCTCCGACTGTCCGAGGAAGAAAACTAACTTTTCGCTAATCCGAAGCCACCACGGCTCACAGAGGGACTCACGAAGCGTGAAATGGCTCCACTCCGAGAAAAGCTGACTCGTTTTTTTTTTTTTTTTTTATTTTTTGCTCCCGAGTCGGCAGCGTCGCTTGCGAGTCATAATCGGAGGGTTGGATTTGCAGTGCCGATCGAGGACAGGGGGGGGGGGTCTACCGGAACGTGATTACGTGGCGTGACGTAGGCAAGAACAACTAGACTGAGAAAACGGAGGAGCGAGCGAGTGATTTCGATGTCGGCTAGTAGAGCGTGTAGCGGAAACGAGAGAGTGAAAATCGAAATTTCGTCTCGCCGAAACGTGGTTTGAAGTTGGGAACGTTTTCTCGAAAAAGTTTGAAAAAATAGCGCACGCTCCAGGGCGCGTCTGACCAAAGATTGGAGCGACTACTGAATTTCGACTTTTTCCCTGTAGTGGGCAAAAATTTTTTCAAAAACTCAAGCAGCGGAACCTTCTCGATCTGAATCTGTCAAAAAATCGCCAACTACTCAGAAAAGAAGAGGAGACACAATTGCTAATCACCAACGTTTGATCAGGGCGGATCATAGCCCTCTCTGACCGATATCACTCGTCGTGACTCTACGTTGTGCCTTTTTTTTATTTTTCCAAACGCCAAAGTAAATAAGACTCCACAGTGACACATTATCCACTGTTTGTATACTTATGAGGTTACAGTACCACTATTTTAATTAAATGAGCCAAGCTTCGTAAAAACAGTGCTTATATAATAATTAATAAAAAAAAACTCCCCTGATTGATCAATCGCTCTGAACCAGCCGCTCAAAAAAAAGTGCGTATTTGCGAGATGCGAGTTTAATTTCGAAGAACGATAAATAGAGCTTGTTTAGCACGCGCGCGCGTACGTATGGGGTGACTGTGTGCTAATCGCAAGGTCCTCCGGAAAATTAGTTCGTGCCCTCGAGCGACTAATTCTCTTCGCCCTGTTATGAAACTTCCGACCCAGCTTGTACATATACCTATATGCGTTTGTGTAACGCGCGCGCACTTGTCAAATAAGGCTTGTCCCGTCTGTACGTGAGCATTGCACATATTATTGTCATAAGAAAAACATGTGTATTCTTTTTAATGGAGCCAATCATACATAATCGTGGATGATACTTTTGCATCGTCGATTGTACGGAATTTTCGAATAAACGTTTTTTTAAATATTTTTTGGTCCCTAATTATGAAATAAATACGTGTGACGTTTCTGGGGTGATAAATCAAAATTACGGTACACGTTAAAGGAAGTGCCAATCCAATGAGATGTGTATTTAAAACTTAAAAAAAAAGGATAACAGTACCCAGATTGCAAGTAACAATTCTTCGGACTCTCTAGTTTCATTGTCATTGACATTACTGTTCCTTCCGTGCACACGTCTGTAAGGTCATCGCTTTGTGATTCGAACCCATATTCCATCGTTTAGTGTAAGTGGGCTCAGCTAAGTCATCCAACGGATTCACGTCTGCGTAACGTTAATGAAGCTACATATAGAGTCCAGATAAGTACAAGCTGTGTACCATAAATATTTCCAATAGTAAACAAAAAAAACGAAATTCTTGGCTAATGTAGAAAACGAAAAGTTCCTCGAGGCATTGGGTCAAACTTATTAAAATATTACAACCGAGAAAAAGTACACGCTACTAAGAACTAAAAAAAGAACTAGAAAAACTACACGTTTACTCGCTAAAACTTTCTTCGCAATCTTAGTCGCGAACAATACTTGCGCGTATCGTTTCGCGTCTCGAGTGCCAAGGAAAAAAGAAAAAGTGCAACAATGCAAATTCCCAGCGAAATTCAAAACAATTTTTTTTGCCAACGGTCGAAGCGAAAAAGAAGCCGAAGAAAAGAAATTCAATGAATGCATCTTTGTAGGTACACACGCACATGGGAGAAAAGGGAATGCGTCGTCGCGGGTTGACTATTATTACGGGGATGACGGGCGCGTTATTGCGGCGTAAACGCGACGCACGTTATCGGCCCTGTCAGCGCCACACCGCGTAGTTTACACCCGAGGAGAGGAATAAAAAAAAATAAAAAAAGGTCCCGACCTTCGTAAAGCTCGACGTCCACTATGTTTTGTCGACTGAAACTTTGTTTATTGCCCGTGTGTGAACAATAGGTACTTCCGATCTGATCGAGTTTGGTCGTAAACTGTGTTCTGTACAACAAACGACAAATCGTCGACAATCGGTATTTCGAACAAAAAACGAGTATATATATACATATAGGTACACGTATAAGTAGAGGTATAGCAATATCTCTCACGCGGAGGTTGCACTCGGGGCCAATTTGCCAGTCAATTTTCCGGTCAGTCGCTCGAGTGCGTCTCTTCCCTTCCCCCCGCAAACCTAAGAGCTCCGGCTTCTCTCCTTCGCTTATACCGCGCTAATTACGTTTGATTAATTAATGCTACACACGCCTGCAATAACAATGATTCGTGCGTCAGAGATCTCGTGCACACGTGTGTGCCCCCAACCCTCCTTGGGTGGGTGTTTACTGGTGCTACCACGAGATCGGAGAAGAAGGAAGATCGGCGGTTTTTGGGATTGCGTGGCTTGTGATTATCACTGGGTGATGTTTCCAGTAATGCGGACGAGCGCGTGTCGCAACTTTTCAACTTGTTGTTGCTCAGTCACCGATGGCGATCGAACCTGCGTTTGCAATAATGTAGTTTTGGAAGCCGAGCGGGTTCTCGAAATAGCGATGCCGTGCGCGTCTGTGTTATAAAACTTTTCCATCAGAGATTTCGACTCGAACAATTTGATGGTAGGGTGTCGTGAAAAATGCTCATCCTCGGTACAGTGAAAATGAATCGATCGTATCAAAGAGAGGGACTTTCTCAAACGAAATATCTGAGTACAAAGCTTTTTTTTCTCCCGCCGGGAGACTTTGGCAATAATTATTTCATGGTTGTTTAAACACTTGCAACTGTCTTTTGTGAACAAATTTCTTAGTCATCTTTTGTTTTCCAATACATTTTATTGCACAGTATTTCAAATCAAATATGTATTTAAATAGGTACTTTTACTGTTATTTTATTCTTGATTGTTTCTCCCTGTCAAACTGTAATTCGAAGTTATTGCTAAAAGGAAATTATTTTAAGCACATGATTAAAAAAAAATAATAATAATAAATAAAAAGAATTTTAAATCATCTGTATAGGTACCCAAGTCTGCTCGTTGGGATGGAACCGAAGCCGACACTTTTCCACAATCGACGATCACGCCAATAGGGTATATAACCCTGGCTCGGTAGCGAAGAGAAAAATCTCTATAATTACCAGCCCCCCCCCCCCTGACGCTCTGGTTTTCAACACCTCCCGTTTATCGGCTCGCTGTTGATTCCCAAGCAGGTCTGCCGAGTCTCAAAACAGTTTACGCGCCTTTCCACCTCGACGAGGCCCGCGTGGGTATAGTTTCCCCGAATCCATCACAGTTTTTCAGTGAAAATCAACGGCTGAGAAAACAGAAACGGATAAGCCTGCGATTCGCGGAAGCGGAGAGAGAAAAAACGTATAGAGTGTATTTTCGGAGCGGTTTCCTCTACTTGTTTTTTTTTTTTTTTTTTTTTTTTTTTCATTCTAAGGCTCGATTTCCGAAACCGCGTAACGCGAAAAACAAAATAAATTTTTCCCTCTCGGAAATAAGCAGCCGCGACACAAAAAAGACAAAGAGAGCCGGTACGTGACGTGTCTGAGGGAGAAATACCATTGCCAACCCCCTGCTCGTTATACTCTGCCCCGCGGGTCCCCCCCAACCCCCGAGTCCTCGTCGCGGCACACTTGAAAGCCTCGTCGCAGCTAGGCCGCGTTTTTCTTCTTCTCGTTGTTGTTTTTAGGTGTGCACGCTCTCGTCGTGTCGAGAAGGGGTGTGCAGCTACGAATAGGGCCAGCCTCCGCGAAACAGGCCACAACACCCCTCGCTCTCCTCTTTTTCCCCTTTTTATTGTGATATTTGTGTGTACACAAAGGAGGGAAAAACGCGCGAGGGCGATTATTTTCAATTTTCAACATCTATACGTGTATTATGTCTGTGTGCGTACGCACGCGCACACAAACACCTGTCGAGTCTCCTCTCTACCGGGGGCGTGTATTTATCGAGGGTCGAGCCTCGGGGTGGCTCCGAAAATAGCACCGACAACGGGCCGCCTGGGTATTATATGGCCAAATACGTATATGTATGTGTAACGCGTTGATAATTTAGATGTTGTTACGGTGGCTGCATCGATTTTTTTTCGGAGCCACTCCCCCGATGTTGCCGCATCCAAGTGTAATACAATGTATACACGGCTGGAATTGAGATCGACTACAGTAGCGTGTGTACATTGGACTTCAATTGGGGTGGGGGTCTTTCTCGAGATCGAAGGAACGTTTTTGCTCCTACGCAAATGATGGATGGAATCGTGGTGATTTGTAAATGGCAAATCACATTGATAATCGTCATTGACGCGTTGTCATCCTCAGGACAGACGTTAGAGTTGAAAATTCAAAGTGGAGAGAAAATTTTTGTCCAAGTGCTAAGTGACAGAGCGCACATGGGTACACGAGGACTGGCCTCGCTCCTTCCCATTGTATCCGTATAGCTTTTATCCGCGTGTATGTACAAGTTTGATCTCTGCGCGGTATCAGACTCTCCGGCTCGGAACGGCGAGGTGTACACACCCGCGTCGGCTAATCACTTCCTTTCCGATCGATCCTTGGTAATTAATATACAAGAAGAAGTCCTCTGGGGGCATATTCGATCCCCGTAATCGGTACACCTGCAGTATATGTATACACCGTGGAGTTGTTGTTGCTCCTTTTAATAATACACGTCAAACAAGCCTGACAAATGGATGGTATATCGGGGACAAAGAAAAAAAAAAAAAAAAAAAAAAAAAAAAAAATATACACAAATTCGTTCTTACACGCCATATATACTCCCCTCATATTCCTTCTTTTTTTTCGTACACATATATAGACCATAGGATCCTGGCGAGCACGCGCGTCTACATCCGCGCACAGCTTGACATAGTGAATTATTCATACCCCTCGCGGAGAGTACAGAGAGAGGACAGACGCAAAAAAAAAAAAAAAAAAAGTATCGCGAGGGAGGAATTCCGATTTCTTGGGCGATACAGCAAGCGCGTGGGGCGCTTCGTTTGCGCCGGCGTGTACTTACGTGTTTATACACGTGGAAAAAAGAGACGCGGCGAAACTCTCGACCTAAATCGGAAAAACCTCGGCGGTGCGGAGCCGCAGCTCGTGAATGGCGGCACTTGGCCCCTTACTCGCTTCTTTGCCCGATGCTTTGTATAATGCACACCGAGTGCTCGCTCGTTAGGGGCTTCAGCTTTGTTAAATTTTGAATCCCCTCGATTTATCAGAAGATTTTTATGTACACACTTGCACCGCGCGGAGTCACTTATCGCTAGCTAAGGAAAAAGGGAGCAACAGCTGCGTTGGCAGTGATCCGAACCACTCGTCAAGATTAATTTGGGAATGAGTGGGGGAAGGGGATGAGCCGGAGGGTCGGGCCTTTGGCACGTGCCGCCAAATGGGCAAATCGCATCAACTCCGGGCATACCGATGGACACGTGGGGCTTTAATTTCGTTTGCTCCTCCAACTATCGCCCACACGCGTCGACGAGACGAGGATTGGGAAAAAAATATTTGTGACTTCTTTCCTGCACTTTGGTGTCCTTGACGCGTTGCGACTCGTCTCTGTTTTTTTTTTAATTATTACTAGCGGAGACGTTGCACAAAGGAAGCCATGAGGGGAAGCGTGATTGGTATAGGCTTGGACGACACGACTCATCTCCGTGTCATTTTCGCGCGAGACGAGCAACCTATTTATACCAACGTGGGTAATATGTAGGCGCTGAGAATCACCCCCTGGGCCGCGAGAGATGGAATTACCCCGGCCAATATCATTATCCCCTCGGGCGGGGGGTTGAGAAATGACACTGGATCTACATTTAGCTGGGGCTATTTTTGTCCGCAGCACATCCCCCCTACCCTTGTGGATCTCTCGAGAGGTGATTTTCTTCCCCCTTTTTTTTTTTATTTGCTTCTTCGTCTTTATCAGCGTAAATCGACGTGCCACCATTGAAGACCGAATCGGGAACACGAGAGCCAACTATTACATCCAGAGAGAGAGAGAATCTCTGCGTTTAATGTCGACTCTCCCTCGATTTGATTTCACAGCTTTAATGCGGGACATACAGGCCGCGCGACTGTGTGTGGGTAAGCGCATGTATATATACACACGCGTATAACTCCGGAGCGCGAGCGAGGCGCGCGTCATTTCAATTTCAATGAGGGAGTAGAGGATTCCGGATGAAGCTCCAGCGATTGTGCTCGGCCGTAGCTCGTTTCTCCGGCGCTACTCTCTCGGAATGATTATCATCCTCCACCCCTCGCTTTTGTACGCGCCCTGGACCCCCCGGGGGGGTAGTCGAGCGTGAATTTTTCTTCCTTATTTTTCCTTTCCCTCCCCCCCCCCTTCGTAGCGGTGCGCCGTGGCTTTGGAGACGGCGCTGTTGTTGAATACAGTGACTGATGATGATTATGTAATTTTGCTCCACGTGTACGTATATGGTTCGCTCTTCTCGTTGTCTCTTCTTCTTGGGCACAAAACAGCAAAGTGCGTATGGAAATGCTTGGTTTTTTTTTTTTTTTTTTTTTCCCTTTGGAGAAATAGAAGAGAAACGCCAACGAGATTTCGACGCGGCGACTTTGATTGAACAAACAGCCGAGCGGTGCACGGGTCAAAGACGCTCCCAAACATCCCTCAGCTGCTTGTGTGTGTGTGTGTGTGTAGAGCACACTTTGCCGAGTAAGCGCACCTTCTCTCGCTTTGATCGGGCGCTTACGTATACCCAGCGGGTCTTAACCCATTTTCCCCTCTCAAAGTTGAGCCCATTGTTTAGTCGTTTTTTTTTTTTTTTTTTTTTTTGGGTACTCGACTCTCTTTCGATAATCACACGCTATGGCTCAACGATAGTATATACTAGATTTTGATTCAATGTGTATCTTTTAGCTGCGTTTCGCGGTATAACGAACGACTCGAAGGGTTAACGAGCCCGAGCCCCTCGAGAAAAAACAAAGAACAACACAACGCACGTGTCAATGGCTGGCCTGCTTTTTCGCCCGAGTAGCGCATCGTGCCTAGTTTGCTGGTGTTTTTTTTTTTTTCCAGGGTTAAGCAAAAGAAACGTGGGTTTAGCACGTATACGAGTAACAGGGGGGAGGGGGTTTGAGAGACGATCGATACGTCGGAGTGTAGCCACGTAGGGTCTGTTGACTAGAGATAGCCCCGTAGGTTGCTGAATGAGCGCCGGTAATGAAACGCGTCCGGCTGGCTGGTGGCCAAGGCAAATTTCGCGGAGGGACACGCGAGCGGATGGATGCTCCGATCGCACCTGCTGGCCACATGGACAATGGAGATTTTTTTTTCACGGGATGTCCGGCCACGTCAGGCTGTTACTACTTACATCCGACCAAAACTGTATTTGAAAAGAAGAGCAGGCGCAGATTTTTCCATCGGACGTCCGACCGTTTCAGGCTGTTACTACTTGCGTCTGACCAAAACTGTGTTTGAAAAGGAGTACAGGGACAGGTTTTCTTCACGGAACGTCTGATCAAGTCAGGATATTACTACTTACGTCCGACCAAATCTAGGGGCTGTGAATTGACGTTGGCTGAACTTTGAAGTGTAGCTAAGAAATAAAAAGAAATTTCATCGCGAGATAAAAAAGAAAATATATGGGGGGGAAGGATTGAAAAGTTGTTCTCGGGAGGGCAACTAATGAAAATCGACGTTCGGTAATCGATAAAACGATTACGCCTCCGGAAAACTTTTCTCTTTAACCGCCTCCTCCCCCAATCTTCGGTCTCTTTTAGCGACGAAACCCGAACAAGGGACGGCTGTTAACTACTGCACCTCAGCGCTCCATATACTTCATCGGCCGTGTGTTTCTTTGGCTCGTGCCTCTCACACAAAAGACCGTAGCTGCAGTGTACTGTGAGCTGTACGTGTAGGGGTGCGGCTTTTCCTCCGTTTGTCTCTTACTCCCCTTCCAACTTTTCCCGCTACAGCCTCTCACCGAGTGCTTTTCTTGTCGACGTATCGCAACGACACGATGTGTTTTTATCGCCCCGTCGGTGAGAGGAGGTGTGCTTCGTTTCGAGAAACGAAAGGAGGAGAAAGTCAACGCTTTACGTTTGCATGCGCTTTTAGCGATCGATGGATGATTTTTTTCCGTACAATGACCAAGTTGGATGGTGAATGGGTTTTGGGATGCTGAGAAACCGGGGATTTGCCAAAAAGTCCATTTTGGAACGAGTTTTACCAAGGATACCATAGTTGGACCGTATTTTTTTTTAATTTTCGATTATCGAACAACGGTGTCTTTTTCATATGTTAGGAAAATTAAGATCTCTCGCGTTTCTTTAAATAAAAAAAAATAATAAATTTAAAAAAAAAACAAAAATAGAGATGTATTTTTAGGAGAATTAAAATATTTTCTTCGCCTTTGTAATATATGCGGATGTTTAACGCCAACTTAAAAAAGTACATAAGAGATAGTTTGAATATTTCGAGTTTAAAAAAAAACAGGAGGATTGCAGCAGGTAAAGAGCCCAAAGTTGTCTTTTGTATGGGTAAAGTTATTTCTATCACTGATAAACCTTATGATTACTGACACACAGAATCGATTTGACCATTATGACCGTTTTCGATTTTACTGTACCGATTGTACTTCACCAGCTGAGCTTGAAACAGTAACATTTAGGTACTATTATAACGGTATGGTTTCAATAACCACATTAATGGATCACAGACTTTGTTATTTAATTCTTAGTAAGATTAAGAAAAGAAGCGAGGAGCGAGACAATGAGAGAGGAAACAGGTTCACCAGTTGGCTCCCCGTATTTTAGTAACTCTTTCGAGTGGTCGAGGAAAATTAATACTATCGTATCGTCGCTTAACATCCCAAACGAGCGCTCACCCCTTGGAGCTAAAAAAAACAGAATAAAGGAGCGCGCGGCGCTGGTAATATTTAAAGAGGGTGCACTGCTCCCGGGGTTGCACGAGATACCAGCAGCATTTCGTATTCCTCTTTGGCGCGAGTCCCTTTGTGCGCTTGCGAAAAAAAAAAAAAAAAAAAAAAAAAGTAGAGAATGCAGACGCATCCATGCATTTGCGCCCTTTGCCCTGATATATCGAAAGGAGCGCGCGTACGCTTGTCTTTCTTTTCTTCGCGAGAGCACAAGTATAAAGGGCGCCAAAGACAACTGAGCTACTTTTGCACTACAATAATCCACTCTAAAGAATAGCCGTCTCTTCATCAGTGCTGCCTCTCCATTTGTTGTTGCTGTTCCCCCACCTTTTTCCAAGACAACGCGTTCGCAGAGAAAAAGAGCCACCTTTCCTCTGTTTTTTTTTTTTTTTTTCACTCTTTTCCCCATCCCCCCAGATCAAAGGCAAAATTTTAACGACGCGATCGCGATGTCGCTCGTCTTTTACGATCCCGCAATAACTTGTACGCGCGCTTTTACGAGGCCCCGCGCGCGCGAGCGTCGTTATTTTTAAAAAAGCGAGCAATTAACGCATAAGAGTACACGGGAGGGGGGCGAAATTTACGAGCCCAAGAGGTAGCGAGGGGGAAATGGCGCGTTGCTCGCATTAATTAGGGAAAAGCCGAGCTTCGACGGCGGTGTAGAGCCGAGGCCGTGAATTATCGTGCCCCAAAGATTGGAAATTAATATTAGACCGTTTAACGGCGGACGCTTTGAACTCGCGGCCAAGTCGTTTTCGCGTGTTTCATCTCGGCGGTTTCGTTATCCCTTTCCCGGATTAAAAAAAAGGAATGAAAAAACACCCACCCATGACGGAACTTTCGCACAATGAACGACACCACTGTCGTTGCTGTCACTGGAAAGCTAGGGAAGCTGGTTTTTTTTTTTTTTTTTTTGTTGCTCTACCGAATTATCGCCGTAGACGTTAAAACACGCGGAAAAAAGCACGCTTTTCGATCGACCCTAATAAACTCTCCGCTCATTGTACACACGACGGCGTATAAAAGTGAGGGGGTGCTCTTGAAAAAAAGCCTCGACTTTTATCGGCCATAAAAACACTCGTTCTCGGATTTGGCAAACGACGGGCACGGCTAAATCGAATCGTCACACGCACTTTTCGCGCGGCTCATTAAAAAGCTCGACAACAATGGAGGAAGCGATCATTTCCGGGAGACCCCGGAGATGAAAAACTCAACCAACAGCCGTTAAAACGAGGAAGCCTCTTTCTGGCTTGGGAGCAAAAAAAAAAAAAAAGGGTTCATTAGAGGGCCCGCTGCATCGGCATCTCGATATCCGGCAGAGAGGAGTCGTCATCGGGAAGAAAGGAAGGATGTAGCTCTCTCAACGCGTGCAACCCTCGTATAAATCACGCCCCCCCCCCCATCCCCCTCGATATGACTAGACGGCTTGTCTATAAATACATCCGCGTGATTTACCATGGAGTGCGTGGGTGTACATCCGTGCCCCGTGTACCGATGCGTTACCTCGGTGTTTCAATACACGTACACACTTGGGAGGAGGGCGAAGGATGTACGTGTGAGCGGAGACTGGACGACGAGTGGTATAAAATCTCGCGATGCCGTGTGCACACGGACGACGGCTAATCAACCAGAGAGCACTTTCTGTACGGGCTGTATACGTTGTACCTATGGCCTTTTCCCATAGGAGGAAAAAAAAAAAAAAAAAAAAAAAATAGAATACGAATGCCTTGTTCGGTGAGCGCTGTTACGGCAGATTTCTCGTATCGACATGAGCCTCCCTTCATGTACGTATATATATGCGTGTGATTGGAGGGGAGCTCCAAAGCAAAGCACGTCCATACACGGACACGGCACGTATATAATTACAAGGGAGGCGAGCGAAGCACTCGCGTCCATTTGCATAGGGCTCCGTCAGCCCGGGGCTTAAAGTATATACACCAACACGTGCCATATTGTGGGTAAACTCCGAAAACTCGAGCCGTAAGCTCTGCAACAATATATCGGGAGATTGGGGGTGGGGGGGTGCACCGGTGGTGTATCAGTAGCCGAGCGCATGAAGTGTATATTGTAGCCGCGACGACGGCCCGAGGTTTAACGAGCGCCTCCCTCTCGTGTGTGGGTGTACATATTACATGACCTACCCCCTTTGGGCTCTCGGCGCTGGACAAAGTGCTGGTAAGCTGTGTCGGATAAATCGTTCAGTTTTTATAGGTTTTACATGCGGAGAGACACGGAAAAGGAATATTTATTTCTCAATATACGTGTGTACGTGCATGCGGTGCAAAGAGTACACTCGGTAAACTGTTTGCAAGTTTTTTTGTCTCTTCCCTACCTCGTCGGGCTTACACGTGGATACAATGTGCTTATGCACATAAGGTATTAGCTCTACTTGGATATGGGAAACGTGTAAGTTATAAATAGTAATAATATTATAGGTGTAGGTGGTGTGTGTGTGTGTGTGTGTGTACTCACCCTCTGCGCCTTCCTCTTGTCGGCCCGTTGATTCTGGTGATAAATCCGACTGAAGTTGCTGACGATGACGGGTACGGGCAGGGCGATCACGAGCACGCCGCTGAGCGAGCACACGCCGCCCACTATCTTGCCGGCTATTGTTTCCGGCACCATGTCTCCATACCTGTATACCCAAACAACAAAAATCCCCATAAGTCAAGGAGTCCTCCGTACGCCGAGGGATGGGGGAAAAAAGTGCCTGCCGAATTTGCACCAAATTTCGCTTGTATGTGTAAACGGCCTCTTTTTTTTTTTGTTTTTTTTTTTTTTTTTTTTTTTTTTTTTTTTTNTTTTTTTTTTTTTTTTTTTTTTTTTTTTTTCAGATGTATTATTTAGAAAACAAATTTAGATGTATTATTTAGAAAACAAATACATAATTGAATGTATTATCAGTGAAGATATTTAAAAATGGAATGTTACAGTTACGAACCACACCATAAGTACAAGAAACCGAGTTTCCATAGTCGGCAGCGCTCGTAGCAGAGTGGGTAAGGTACTGGACTCATATGCAGGAGGTCGAAGGTTCAAATCTCTTTGTTGGAAAATGCTTTTGTTTTTTTTTTTTTTTTTTTTAGCTCAGTCGATTTCGTTAGGAATCGTACACGTGGTTGATTAAAAATTGTCTCCAAAGCGGGTGTCGCGATTGAAACAACAGCACCGAGAGCTCGTTACCAGCTGGCCGATCGCGAGCGGTAATGCAGCTGTCACCTTGACACGCGCCTAACTAATTCATGCGCTGCTTGCCGATCGATCGGTCGTTGCAACGATAACTGCATCCGCGCCGAGTTTAGACGCGTCTAAATACAGAAAGAGTATATGTTTGTATATATATATATATATATGACTTTATCTTGTGTTTTCGGGAAACTCTTTCTTTTCGGAGGAGGGGAAAGCAGTCGAGACGAGAATTGTCATTTTTCATGCCTCGGAGCGGAGCGCGAAAACATCTTCCATTCGTGTGTGTATTGTATACGTGCTCCAGCGTCGCGACTCTTACGTAACTGCAGCGTCTTACGTGCGGCTCCTAGTAACAGATAGCGGCCCGCGTATACATATTACATCCTCGTCGTGTATGAATTTATATGTGTACAAACTTTGCTGGGCTCATTTTTCACCGTCGCGGGAAAAAACGAGTCGCTGGATTTATACGTGTGTATATGGTTGAAAAGTGTATACTCTGATCGTTCACTAAGGGTGCAATCGTAGGTTTTTTTTTCGGGGAAAATTCGAGAAAGGTTTTCTTCAGGGTGCGGTTTTTCAATTTGCATGGAAATCGACTGTCGATGGACGAAAATTAAAATTAAATGGATCACGGACGGGATGCGCACAGGATTATTCGTTGGCAGATCCATGAATAACCAAACGAGTGAATTTCATGCAAAAGACTCGCGAGCTTTTCTAGAGAGAAACGCGTTATTTATGCGCGCAACAGCTTTTTTTTGGGAGGGAAAGTTATTTCATCATTTGAAAACAATAATTTCATGCATTTTTTTATAATGCTTCAGCAGTTTAAATCGAAACATTGGTTTCCCCCAATAATTCATCTGATTAAAACTCCCCAATAATTAATCCGATGTAGCGTTAACGAATGATATTAACTGTTTTGAGCGACTAACAAGTGTATTTGGTATAAGTATTAGACGTATTTTTACAAATTATTCTTTATTAATCGATATATTTTACATCTTGTTTTTCAAATTCAACAATCAAATATGTGTTATTTTTTAGCGGCTACAATGATGGATCTTGGCGTAGCCGAGTACACCTTCAGACGTATATACTGAGTGTAGCAGTAGGTTACAACTATTATTTGACAGAAAAATGAAACAACAACGAAATGACATCCTGGGATGTACGTTGGATCGAAGAAAGTAATTAATTTTTTTTGTTTCTTTTTTATTTCACCCTTAATTTTTGTATTTTCCAGTAAAGATTGCCAAATCAATTATAACAGAAACAAAATGACCTTCAATTTTGAAGATAGAGCAAAAAATGCACAGCTTTCTTTTCTTAAAGGGACGAACTACACCAAAAAGAACCGAAACGCGAACTCAAGGCCCCGATCGTAAATCCTCCTCGGATCGTTTCGCAACAGCTGCACGCGACACGCGAAAAGCGCGATTTTTCCTTCCGCACTTGATTTAATTTGCAACGCGAAACGCCGGCTTTAATTTCATCGTCCGAAGAACGAACGCGCATCGACAGCAGCAGCGGGAGGGGAGGGAGACGAGCAATTTTATTAAATCCTCGCGTTCTCTTTCCTCCCCAAAAAACAACAATCCTCGAACTCCGTATATATAAAATAGTACACGGAATCACCACTGGAACACCCCCCCCCCAACGCAGAGGGGAGGGGGTGTAGCGTCTGGAGCCAGAAGCTCGAAAGTTTTATACTTGTGCTGGCAACTTTAAGGCTCGGCCGAGTAAACAGCGTCGTAATAATAAAAGAAAAATCCTGCAGCTAACGGTAAATAAGTAAGTTTGATCGGCCCCGGGGAGAGTATACAGGGGAGAATCGAAGAGACGCAGGTGATTAGCGTGACGGGATGAAAAATATTTGTACTTATTTTCCCAATGTTTTGAAAGAGTTTTTTTTTTTTTTTTCTTTTCATTGCTTTAAATTCACACGAGAGAAAATGGATGGGGTGACTTTTTCGTTCCACCGACAGATGTGACCTTCTCGTGTTATACATACATAGCGTCGTTGGTATAACAAAAATGAACTGTATATATACAATACATGGTGTTTATTTACCGGAGTAGATTTTTTTTATCCACGTGCGACGACGGATGGGGATAAAAATGGATCAAATATTTGCCCAAAATTGGAGTAAAAAAAAAAAGTCTACATTCCAAGCGTAACGCGAGATAAAACCGATAGGTACGAGAGGGGGGAGGGCCTTTTCAAATTATTATTGTTCCGTCACATCCTTCTGTCCCGGCATTAATTAGAAAACGCCCTAATTGGATGAATGTCGGATGCCCACTTTACCCCTTTCGCACCCCCCGATTGAAGACAGCAAAAAAACGGCAGTGTGAAATAAAGTTCCTTAGCTATCCGTGTGATAACAGCTCGTTTTTTTACCCCCAAATCGAGGTTTAGTCGAATTCCACGCGTTTACATGGCCGCTAATACCAACCCCGTGTGGTACCCAAGCGCGACCAAAATTAACGAGCCGTTAAAAGCAAGTGCGCGCCGTGGAATCTTTTATGACGGCCTACCTCGCGCGCGCATACATATTATAATCATGTGCAGGGAGTATAATTAACTAACGCAAATACTGTAGTCGAGCACAATGCGAGTTATACGTAATGAGTAGATAGGTATGTATGCTCTTTTTCCCCCTACCCCTCTCGCAGTCGCTTGACGCTTTCATTTCGCGGGTATGCCTGATGCAGTGAAAATTCCTATACTCGTCTCCCGACTGTTCTTATCTGTACGGTATATATATACGCTTTGGGTGTGCATCGGAAGTGCCCGTCCGTGGGCGTATATACTTTTTTTTTTCCATTAACTTTGACGCCTCTTTTAAGCGGCTCGAAAAATGAGGTCAAGGGAACAGCACGCCTCGTCGTAAATAATCGCAAGGGCCGGCGTTTCCTCGATTTTCCACCACTCGTCCGAAATGTGTTGCGATCATTATTTTTTTCTTTGTTTCTCTCCCCAATCGGTGCGTGAACGCAACATATCCCTCCGGGCGTCGTTATACCACCTTGATGGCATGTGCTCGGGCGAAAAGTGGCGTGGGGGTACAAACACGAGCTTTTCATTGATCGCACGAGTGTGCCTAGAATGTATCTGCAGTGCACTGTTGAAAGGATTAAGCCTGAACCTCCCGAATGGGTATATTTTGCATCGATTGCGAGTTTTTTTCATTCAATTTTCGCCGGGTAACCAAAACTGCCTTTTTTCCAATTTCAAGAGAAAAGAAAAAAATTTTCTACGTGGCTACACAGATTTTCCGAGTTGGCATTTTTTCCTCAGTAAATTTCAAGCGACTCGTGCCAGTCTCGTCACTTCCTCTATACGTCTTTTCTTTACTCGTATACACACGGCCGTGTTCATTCACTCCTGATTTTATGCTTCACCCGTTTTCGGTGATATTTCGGCTTTCACCTTCGTCGGGGTGTTTTGTACACGTGTAGCTCCGCTGAAGCTCCAGGAAAAATTTGCGAGTTTGCAATGACAAATTTCCCTTCGAGGCTCGGCTATGAAATAAACTACACTCGGTCCAACGCGATATCCGACATCAGATGCCGTCGGTGCATCCTTCGTGTGCTACGATGTATTACCTATATGTATAATCAAGTCTACATCGCACTGTACTCTGGGGTGCAGTTTGGGAAATGAGAAAAAAAAAAAGCAAACAAACGAAAGTAAATCAAAGAGATGTGCACAAGTGATGGCTTTGACAAGTGGTGGTAGGTATCTACAGTCCCCGTACCCTCTGCAGTTAATCCAAATTCACTTTTGGCCTAGTTAAAGCCCCACTCCTCTAGTGGCCGCTGCCTCGAAATTGCCAAAGTAAGCTTTTCCCTCCTCGAAAAAGTCCTCGATAACTTTGAACGATTCTCGAAACATCCAATTGTAATTTATGTAAAAAAACGCAATTAAGCCTCGACTAGTGTATACTTAGCAGTCGCCCAACTAGAAAAAAAAAAAAAATATATCCTCAGTAAGTCTTGGAACGAATCAACAGCCGACAAAAATAAGTTATCTCAGTGAAATATTGAATACGATTCTTACTTACGCACGTAAAGTTACGGTTGTATCCTTTTAGCTACAACTAAACTCAGAAACAAGATAGAAAAAATACTCACTTGAAGATCTAGTGAAAGCTGCAATGCCTAGCTGTAGAAATCAAAATTAAATTAACATTTTTAATCGCAACACGATCCATTGACGATTCGAGAACGGATTAAAATTTAAATACAATTGCTTGGCAGGGAAATTAAATATTCTAGAACCCGCACTATATTTGTTTAACATAGTAATAAAATTCCATGTTTGTGAATAATTTTCGAGGCAGCAAGAACCAATCGCAACACCAAATCATCACTGCTAAAAAAAAAAAAATTCCTATTTGTCAAAATCTCCGACGAAGAATCAATGGGATCGAACCCCAGCGCGTTTGCGGTGAAACGAAAAGAATATTGATTGATACGTGTTCGAGGAATATTATTTTTGGCTCGAGAAAAAAATTCTTTTTCTCCTTCCCTTCGCGGATGAAGGAAGCAGGAGCCACTCGAAATTGCTCTTGCGAACATCTTCCGGGTCACCGGTTCATGAATCTTTGACGCGAACTCCTCCCCGAGCTTGAAACACTGGATTTAACATTGCGCGCACGCACCACCGCAGCCGAGTGTAACGTCGAAAAAGGAATTTTACAATTTTTATAACATTTTTAATACCCGCATTACCTCCGCGACTTTTCTTTGTTTCTTTCCTTTCACTCGCGCTAAAGCTCCTCTTGTTCTCCTGGCGATTGAATTGCTTTTACATTAAACTTGTATTGGCAAAAAAAGCACATAGATATAGGTAATATTCGCCGAAGCGATGAACGAAAGAAAGAAAAAAAAAAAAAAAAAAGTCCGAGAAAAGCCGCACAATCCCCAAAGTGGAGTGAAAAAGCGGTAACAAACATTTGGACGACCGAAATGCCATACCGCAATCGTGGAAGTATGACTGAGTGGCGACTGGAAAATTGCGCAGAAGCAGCGCCTTGTTTTCAAGCTCTAAGTGCAAGCACATGCTCATCAAGAGCTTTTTCTCGTTTCCCCGATAAGAAAGAGGAGACTGTTTTTTGTTTTTTTTTTTTGCAAGACGCTCCAACTTTTTTCGTCAACCCCAAAAACACGGCTGGTGGTATATCGCGTGCCTCGTCTGCGCTTTTTTCTCTCCTTCTTTAATTCGTCGGCCGGTGTTTTTTGTCCCACGCATTAGGAACCTAACGACCTTGGGCCAGAGATGAATTACGACCCGATGAGCTTGCGAAACGAAAAAGCTCGCGATACACGGTATGATATTTTGAAGAAAAAAAAAGCAGATCGGCGAGAGCACTCTCACCCGATCGTCCGAGGAGTGTGTGTTCATCGGTGCTTTTATCGCGTACACTTTAGCCCATAAAACGCGACCTGACTGATGGATCTTTTTACTCGCCACCTCTGACCCACTATTATACGTCAACAAAGAGAAAAAAAAAAAAAAGCCAAAGGCAATCGACCTTTTACCACTGGACGCCGATCGATGGCTCGTGCGCGGCTATATTTAGGCGAGGAATGCCCATTGACTGCCTCGGGAGCTGATTTCGCGCTTTTAAATTTAGTTCGCGGGTAAAGTCCCCCCACCCCCTCGGAGGAGGCTTTCGGCGAAATGGAAGGAAAAAAAATTACGTATACATCATACTCCACGGCGAGGGTTAAAAGTCAATCTGCCAAAAAATACCGATCCGTCTTTCCCCGAGAAAAATCGAAAGAGAGTTAAAAAAAAACCCACAGAGCCGATTCGGATGGGAAAGTGTATTCAGGGGAGGGGAGTTGATTGACAACGAGTTTACAATTGGTTTAAGCGTCACGAGGGAGAAACTTTGAGGGAGGAGGATCGATCGACTTGTCCGAGGGAAGTATAGAAAAAAAGATACAAGCTTCGTTTCCGCTCAAATGACGAGCACGCCGAGCCGTAACGCGTAATCCCCGTCTGCTCGGGAGAAGATGTCGTGAAAAAACGCGAGGAGCCAAGAAAGAGTACAGGCAAATCAGCCAGAATAAGTGACAGACGGGGGAAAAGAGGCTTAAAGCGGATTTGTCTGATCGACGCGTGCAGTACACGCTCCAGCTTTCTTTTTTCGGCCGAAACCATTGATTTTTCAACCTTACCTCGAGGTGAGAGAGAGAGAAGCGCGTTGGCGAAACTCGTAAGAAAAAAAAAAAAAAAAAAGTGGATAAAGAGGTAACGATGTTATTTGCCCCGAGATCTCATTACGGAGTGAGTATATAAGCCACCCGAGTTCACACTTGTAAGTCTTTTCGTTTGGGCCGCGGTGAAAAAAAAGAAAAGACGCATCCTGGTGCTGCTTTTTTTATTTCGTCGCAATTAATCACCGGAGCCGCTTCACTCGAGTTTTGTATAAACTCCGAGGTTCTCTCGGTTGGTCTTGGCAGTGGTGGCCCCGATCACCGGAACGAACCGAGGGGTGGTGCGTTGCAGCGCATATAGCCGGGCTCTGCCAAAGTAAAGAGGCGAAGAGGAAATCTTTCGGGTGACGCGGGCGTGTGTTTACGTAAGCGCGCGAGAAGAAGCCCCGGCAAATGAGAGCGAAACAACTCTTCTCTCTGGCTTTGAAATGGAGATCGCGCTTATTACTCGGCTCTCTCGGTGTGTCTGTGTAGCTTCGATTCTGTTTTCCTTTTCGTTAGCGCGTACGCGCAAGTGGAGGCCCCTTTGATCGCCAATTTGGCAAATAACGCGCGAATCGGACAAGTGGGCTAAAGTCACATTTTTTCACTCCAAATCGCATACGAAATCTTCTTGAGAACAATAAATTGTATTGATTACAGATTTTTTTTTTTTTTTTTTTTTCACATCTCCTTGTGTTGTCACGGCAAATAGACGCTTTTGATGTTTTTTTCCCAACTCGTTTATTTAAGTCAAGGATATACTAATTGTTTGATTACTTGACAATAACATCCACAAATAGTTAATCCTTTTCAACTGCTAGCGGTAGGGGTGTGGTTACAGGCAGTTAACCCTGCACGACGTAATACTGGGTTAAAAACGTTCGAGACATATTGTATACAAATAAATAACAGTTTAAGCCTCTATACTGATTTTAAAAGTACATTAACGACATTCATAGGTTGGTAGGCGTTGTGATGGTTGCATTTTTTTTTTTTTTTGTAACTTTTCTTTCGTACCAATTGCTACTATCGAACTGTGTTGATTTTTTTCTTCTTTTACTCCACATGAGACCTTGATTGCTGATTTTTTAATTAAACCCACCAGCAGTACACATCTGTGATCTGCAAAATAAATCGCACTGCCAATTCCGTTATCGCCGTTCTTGAATTTGCAGCTTCTAACTCTGATTTTTCACCTGCAAAGAAAGCCTTGCAGATCTCGCGGGAGAACACGAATTATGCAATTATGAGAAAAAAAAAAAGAAAAAGTTACGCGAACCAACAAGCTTGGGAGAGATAAATTTTTCAACGGAGCGCATCTTGAAAAATGGGCGCTTGGAAGTACTGCCGAGCAATAATTTTTCCGACGATTAACAAAGCCGGGTGGAAAAAAAAAAAAAAAAAAAAAGAAATCACTCAACTCACCTGGACTGTGCGCGGAAAACTTCCTTACCCGGTATAACTCGCTCGTTCGCTTTAAATACAGAGAGAGAAGCGCCGCGAGCGCGCGGAGGAAGGATTTTTCCAGGCCGAAAAATTTAGTGCCGCCCAATTTATCTCCCCCCAGTAGAGCCTTGTGCACCGGCCCGGAAGAGCTAAAGATTCCTGCTTATTTTTTTTTTTTTTTTTTCCTTCTCTTTGAAAAAAAAAAAAAATAAATAAATAAAAAAAAGTATTGAAACCTGCCCGTATCCGAATGTTAAACCAAGCACGTATTTTATTTTCGAGCGGAAAAGCAAAAATTTTTCCCGGCGCTCGGACAACCATTTCATTCGCAAGGAAGTCACGCGCTGAAATTTTACTCGGTGAGGATGAAAAAAAAAGGAAAATAAAAATTAAATCAAACAGGACGTATAAAACTTGAGGCACGTATAATCTCCTCGGCTGGTTTTTTTTTCGCCAGCCCCTATATATTCGAAGGGGGGGGGGAACTTTCCGAGAGAGGCATCAGGGGGCTGGAAATGAGCCAGAGGGTTTTGACGGCCCGATTGGCTCCTTGGGCTTTTTACCCGTTAATTCCTCGCTCGTTTGCTCCTCGACGGGGGATAGGTCATCACTCAAGCTTTTTCCCCCGACCGAGGATTGACGGCTTTCCACGGTAATCGTTTTCTCCAACGCGTCTTTTTTTTTCTTTTTCCTTCTTTACCACGAGGGAGAAAAAAAATATGTATTGGTCGATGAGTTTGGGAAGAACTTAAGCCAGAGTCCGAGCGTATAAAAACCCGCGCATCCCTGGGACGATTTTCCATTGCCGTTAGGGGAAAGGGCCCGAGCGCTAAATGCAGTTAAAGGCTTTTCTCCCAATTTTCGGGCCACTCGAGTAAAGCTCCGAAGGGGGGGATCAACCGTAACCCCCTTTTGTCGGGCGCTTCCCTTGATTTTTCGCTTTAATTCGCGACGATTGTCCCTCCCCCTTTTACGACTTGGAAAGAGCGATTATTACTATCGTTTCAAAGTTACGGGTGGCATCTGAATCCGCTATTGCTTTGCGCTTCGTAAAAAAAAAAAAAAAAAAAAAAAAAAAAAAAACGTTGTTCGGACGAGCAGCTAATAATTTGTTGCAAAGTTTTTTAAGATAAATAACACGAGTAGCGTTGGACGCAAATGAAAATTCGACTTGACCAGTTGCTCTGTATCTCAATTCGTTGCTCGTCGGGAAAAATATCACGGCTTGGTACACCCGCATTAGCATTAATACGCGCGGAGGATTCGCCAACAATAGGCTCCGATTTTACATTTGAATTGCTAAGTAGTTCACAATTATTACATTAGCATACAAATTTATACGTCAACGTGTGCAATACGTGTATGGTATGCGCATACTTTAGATCGGCGCTGACTTTGCGAATTGGAAAACACCGAAATGATCCTCGTTAAGTGCTATCGAGAGAATTACGCGCTGAATATGCTATAAAAAAAAACATTACGCACGATCAAGACAGCGCTTTTAAATTATCCGCATCGCGTTAATTCGTTGCAATGATCCCCATTGTTCCCAAAATACACACCCCTCGTGACAACAGTAGCTATCGCCAATCGAGAACTGCTCGCGCGCGAGTGTCCCTCTCGCGATAACAAGTTTGTAACACGTAAGCTTCTTATTACGGATGAACGCGTATCTTTTTTTTTTTTCTCCCAACAACCTCGCGAGTACGAGCATCAATCGCTCGATGATGTAACCAAATAGTGCAATGTATATGTATATATCTCAGGAAAGTACAAAAAGCTCACCCCCCGAATATCTATTTCAGCTGACGCTTACAAACGAGGAAAAAGAGCACAGCGCCAATACATATATATATATATACCTACGATGTAGTCAGGCACCAAGTGAGGGTGTATCACATTATCACGGTGGAGGTGTATATAAGCGCACGTATTTACACTCGGGGTGCATTTTAAAATTGAGCCGAGCCAGCGTTTGTCTGTCAGTCCGAGTCCGAGGATGGGGGGGGGGGCTGTTTTATAAACGACGCCGTCCTGGGGGGGATAAGGGGGGCCTGTGCGACTGACGCCCCCCCCCCCCCATGAGCACTCTCGCATACGCGCGGAGAAGATTTATGGCCGAGTCCCGTGCCCGCGATGTTATTAAGATGGCGTTTCGCGAGCCCAAGTGAATGCAAGGGCTTTGAGTTTGTCAAAGTTTTTTCTCTCTCTTTCTTTCTTTCAATTCGAAGTACACAAATATAGGTATATATATATATATATTTATAAGCAAAACTTTTGCGTTAATTTTGACCCCTCCCCCGGGCGCTGCAACAACTGGGAGAAAAGTAGAATAAAAGTTTCCCGCGCCCACACCCCCTGGAAATTAATTATTCATGCTCTGCCGAAAAAGTATATCAATATCTTTCTCTCTCTCTCTTCGCGCGGTTTGGCGCATTGGTGGAGGGGAGTGCTCTAAATTGCCGCGGTTAATCCTGCCCGGCTCCGTTAATTGGGGAGGTAGTGTGTGTGTATATACGCATACATATATGTAGGGTTTGGAAAGGAAAAAAGAAAAAAGAAAACTTTGCAAAAGTTTTCTATACATGTGCCCACGCGTGGTTGTTGGTGTGAGTTTTATGACGTGTAAACGCGAGGTGCTAATTACCCACCCCATCTTTTTTATTGTGTAACGTGCGTATACGAGCGGTCTTCCATGCAATCGCGGGTAAATATGTGTGTGTTGGGGGTGAAAAGTTAAATCGAGTTTGAAACGCGAATGTATAGTTTTTTTTTTTTTTTTTTTGGCCATTCCGACGCTCATTCATTTTCGTATCATGATATTATATTTACAAAATCTCATTGTGTAGGCGTGTGGAACTCAACAATTGCAGCAGACGGGGTCTCTCTTTGTACTTATCATATACGTTTGAACCACAGACGAACCATGATATAACGCGTGTGGGGACTATACAAGTTAAAATTAACGAGCCCTTTGAGAAACTTTATTTTACTGCTAATTTTAACATACATTGAATTCGATCTCGTTTGTATCTATACACAAAGTATAACGTGTGCTTAGATGAATAATATTTGTCGCGCAATGACAATTTCGTGCGATTGACACTGTATACTATAATCATACACTGATTTCTTGTTTATACTTCAACAATGTCATGTTATGTTTGTTGTATCTGTATTTAAAAATTGTATCATTTACCGTATATACAATATATGAAGTAGCGCTTATAAGTATGACGTGATTTTTCCTTAAAAATGTAACGGGGGGGAGGGGGATATAATCGGGGGATGTAAATTACTCGAGTAATGTAGTATCAAAACTTGATAAAGCTATGCGTACCAACAGTTATGTCGGTCACACGCCTAAATAAGAGAGAAAAGTAGACCCACCCGACTTGGTAACGAGCAAAAAAATAGGTTGCGACAATTGTTCCCGGGCGCATGGAAGGAAGTTTTGCATAACAACGAGAGTCGGTGTACGCAGGTGCTGTCGACGCAATGGCTCACAGACAACAGGCACCACCTCCGCTGTTACATATATATTTAAGCTCTTTCTGCTGCAGCGGGAACAAGGTTGCACCTACATCGCCTCGTATACTTATCACCTGTTTGTGTCTATAATCGCCTTCCTCCCCCGCGCTTTTTTCCGCGGTAGAACCAAGAATATTATTTGCGTGGCAAGTATACTTTTTTTAATTAAATCGCTTTGCACCTGCAAGGACTCGGTGCCCGCGTCTCTAAGTTCACCCCCCGTGACCCTCTGCCTCCGTTTTTTTTCCATTTACATGATTGAGCCGAGGGGCGAGTGCGTTTTTTCCAACCCCGTGCAATTTTCCCCTCCCTCCCCCAGCCCTCTTTTTTAAGCTTCCGTCACCGCATTGTTTTCCTTCATCTATAAACCGGATCTTTTCGCGAGAGGTGGGGGGGCACGAAAAGCTTCCTTCCAGAGAGCAGCTGCCCGTTGAATGTTCCCTCCGTTGCGCATTAGTTGCTCTCTGCGAGCGAGCATCGGGGAGCTTTCACGTACATTGCGCTTGAAAATCCGAGAGAGCGCACGCTCGGGGCTACCGAAAATATAAGCGCTCGGGACGGCCCGGCCAAACGGATCGATACCGCCAGACATATACGGGGGGTTTGAGAAACGAGAGGGACGCTGTGTATACGCGTGTAACCGATTGCTTATTACCACGTACAATAACCCGAAGGGTTGATTTTTCTTCCTCTCTCTCTCGAGATGATCGAGCGTATAATATACACACCTGAGGGTGACAACGAATCGAAAGCACGACGTGTATAATGGTACGTATAAGTGGAAGCGATAAATATAGACGTGCATAGGTGCGCCCAAGTTTGTGTTGTCCCGATGGCCGCCTTGGCTCTTTCTCTCTTGTAATTTACGCCTCCTCCGATGTCCCAGAGGCGCGCGCGCCCCAAAAAAAGGAACCTTGTCCTTGAAGGGGGAAACGCGCGTCGGGGACCTATCAACAATCATACACGGGCAATTCAACGAGCAGCTCCTTTAACAGAGCCCCTTATACCATAGTTGGCTCCTTTCACGTGAGAAAGGAAAAAAATGCACGAGGCGATAAAAGGTTGAAGGTGGGGGGGGGGAAGAATCAATCCCTCGCATATGTGCAGCTCCGAGCTCGTGTACGCGTGTAGGCATTCCCGAAATATGCCACACAGTACCCCCGCGGATATTACGGGGGACAAGCGGCAATTAGGAGGCTCGGGGCTGGCTCTGCCATCTGGAGTGCATAAATCCAGGGGGGCATCGGCCGTGACGAATGGCCAAGCGTCACACGCGTGCATACCCATGGATGTATATAAGCCGCGAGGGGGGTGGGGGGTGATGCACATCATCCTCGCGCACATCACGCGAACTTGTGCTTCTTTGGAGGAATGAAGGAGGTGTATGTACGTGTGCAAGGGTATATGTATGAAACTGCGTGTTACACGGGTCCGTCCTTCCTTCCTTCCTTCCTGTGTATACTTAATATATACGCTCGTGTACCAGTTGCTCGGACGTACAAGGTTTGGTGTTGACGGCCGTCGTCACGCCCATATTATTGCACGGCACGCGAGACAGCGAGCAAAGGAAGGTTACGTCTTCGAGGTTGTATGTACAGGTATACCAGCTGTACACGTGTACGTATGTGCCCCCCCCCCCTATTTTCTATGTGCAATAGTATATATATATATACCTTACGAGTACAAAATACACGTGCAAGTAGTTATACAGTTGGAGTCGTGCCTTTGCGTTCTTCCTTGTGATTGTTACACGTGTACATGTTTGTGGGGTGGATCCTAGATCAGTATGGCCGATAAGAGAGAGCGCAAGCACGCGGGCCTCGACGGGACGAGTGTATTTAGAAATTGCCCATTTGTACAACCGTGCAATGTAGGTATATAAACTATATATTGTACGTATAATTGTTTGCAATCACGTGTGTGTGTGTGTGTGTGTGTGATCTCTCCCTCGGCTTTGATGTGCTGTGTGGAAACGACGGTGACGCGTATATATGAATCGGGAGCTTGTGCATTAGGAGGGTTGTGGGGCACAGCAGGTAATTTCGAATGACGAGAGCGCGGAGCCCCATTTAATTATACGAAGAGCTGATGGGAAACCCGTGTCTAAGCTCTTCCCTCGGAATCGATCCACCTATGTATATATAAACCCGAGGCGCCTTATAATACATTGTACTATGGTTACTTCTCCGGGTGTCGCGATTAGTTTGTATATTTGGTAAAGGTTCACCAATACTTGTCCATATGAAACCAAAATTATGGCTAATTAACCGAGTCGAGTTTGTTTGTGAGGGTATACAGGTGTTGTAATTTCAAAGGATTTATATATATATATATATACGTGGGTCCCGAGTCGACAATGAACCACCGACTCTGCACACTCCGGGGGTGAACTGTGGAGAAAAGCTGGGGGTGGGAGGACGATGCTGGTATTGTCGTTCCCGAGGATGTGACTTGCCCCACGCGCTCCACTTGATAAACACCCTCTCCCCCCGACATGGCTCGGTAAAGTTTGGGGCTCCTCGAGGAAGTACATTTTCCCGAATAATGAATAATCACACCTTCGCTTGTACACGTGGCCAAAGGGAGTTTGGCCGAGTGACGGTGGCTGTGTGTATACCAGAAGCTCAGCGTCATCGGGACCCTCCCCCCCGGTGCAAAGCGGAAGGGGGTGGGGCCACAGAAGGCTATTAGTCGGTGCGTGTCCGCGTTCGACGATAAATGTACCCCCGCGCCGTTGGAGCTAACGGCCCGCCGGTGACGACTGTGCACCCCCTTCCTCCACTACCGGCTCTTCGGTACATTCGACAATGACCGATTTTGCCCCACAATACGCTCCTCTCGGGGGATCAGTCGCTCCCTCCCCTCATGGCTACTGTACGCCTGTCCGCGCGCGCTGTCACTCGATTTTCAAAAGTTACGACAGCGTAAAAAGACTCTTTTTGCGCGAGTCACCCAATGCTCTTCGACTTCGAATCAACCGTTTATGGGCGCACACGTAATAAACGCTTGCTGTTGTCGTGGCAATAAAGTATCTCAACCCTTCGTGAAAAAAAAAAAAAAAATTCCTACAACGAGGGTTGAAGCGCTGTACGAAAAGGAGGGCGAGCCAAACTTAACCCAACGGCCAAAGTGCACGGAATTTAATACACGTACACACCCGGGGCGCGGACGTGGCACGCGATTCCTGCCCTTTTTGTCGTGCGCTTGACAACTTGTTTGCTTCAGGGGCGCGTGGGCAAGTTTGGGCAATCGTATGACAAAAAAAAAGAGAGAGTGTGTAGATCGAGCCTCGCGCGTAATTAGATTTGTTTTTGCCACTCGCGCCGATCGATCGTTGAATTAACCACGGAGCGATGCGTGTGAACCCACCGATGGCTCGTTCATCATCTCTCCCACCGCGTGCGGAGCTCCGAAGGGGGAAAAAAAAAAAAGGAAATCCACGAACCGCACCTCGAAACGATGGACCGCACCAACAACCCCTTCCCGCGTAAGGGATTGAAATGCGAATGGATCGCATCACGCACCGTTTCGAAGGAAAGTCTCGCTGACCATATGCAGGCATTTGTGGTTCTTGTTGAATGTACGTATACATAGCAGTTCCAAAACAGGGTACGGCTACAAGTGACGTACACGCCGGTGTGGTTTATCCGCTCGCTGATACAATTCATCCGTGTGCACCGCGTGGTGTGGATGATTATCAAAGTTGGTTCGCTGCAATGTTGATTTCTTTTTCTATTTCATTTCAAAGGAAGGAGGGGGTAAAGTCGGGCGCCTGACGTGCCGGTGAATTATTCGGTTCAACGGAGCAGTGCACACGTGGTCGTTGTTGTTGTAGCGCGGCTCGTTTAGCCTTCGCCCGCCCAACTTTGCTCGGGAGAAGGTCGTGAATTGTGAAATTTAATCTGCGCTCTCGGTGCAGTTTCGTATGTCCCGAGTTTTACCGGGGGGGGGGGGGGGGCTGGATGAAACTCGCTCTCTCTCTCTCATTACGTATTCATCGATCAGAGTGACGGTGACGAAAAATTGTTAGCTGACGAAGCGCGATGGGGCGTGTGTGGCTGGACGCGGGGGGTGGATTAATCATCCGATGCGGGGACGAGATTTTTTTTTTTTTTTTTCCTGGTCACGGTGACCTCGTTGCTGTTTTTCTGGTGTTTCGGGTGCTTTTCTCCAAGAGTAGGGGAAGAAAGAAATTATCCTCTGGGCGCTTCTTTCGTCGTTACTGTGATTTTAACATCCCTCCCAACATCACTGTACGTGACTTTACTGTAAAATTCAAGTGAAACGTGTAATCGATACTTCCGTTTTTATAAATAATAATCAGCTATTTCACCTATTTTATTAAAAGGAACAATATTTTTCTCCCACTATTGACATAAGTATGCTGTAGAGAGTAAAACATTTTTGTCACAGATTTTACACACTTGTGAGCGTGGGCAGCCTAATTTTTTCCCTCTCTAGTTTTCCTACATTGATGTTTCCCATTCTAAAATGCCCAATTTAATGGAACTGGTTAACTTTTTGGCGCATCGTTTGGTTGTTCTTCCAATTGTTACACACTTTAAACGTGTACTTCAACACTTTTGTATTTACAGTGAATCGTTTCGGAAAAAGTATACCGTATACACGTATGCCAATGTTTGCAGTGCAAATGAAAGGTATGGAAAGGTACGGGCCGACACTCGAGTCGAGAAAGAAGATCCTCAGAATGAGCTATAAAAATGAAGGAGAAGAGGACTCGGTGAGGAAAAAAAGTACCTTCGTCATCGTCCCTTCCGGAGAAGAGTGCACTATTTCGAGTCTTGGGAAAAAAAGGCACTGGTGCTCCATCTCCCTGTCACGTGAAGTTAAACTCTTGATTTTCTTCTGCGTGTACGTTATATAGATACAGCAAACATCAAGCATGTTTTAGGGTATCGAAAGGAAAAAAATTTTTTTTTCAGCAACACGTCAACGTGGGTATCCAAGTAATCCCAGCCACTCAAGTATAGACCGATGGCTGACCCAATTGTGCGGCAGTGTCGAAGCTGTTGACGCAAGCGAAGAAAAGGGACGGCCGCTCCGATGATGAAACAACGAGGGCAGCTCCGAACTTTCGAGACAAAGTTGGTAACATCGGGTTGACGGATTTTCCCTCCAATTCCCCCCTTTTCTTCTTTCGATTTAGATGAGAAAGACAAACGGCAGGAGGTGAAGGACGTTTTTTCCTTGCCTCCGAAGAAAAGGGCACTGATTCCCCGAGATTTCGCGCAAAGCGGGACTTTAAACCATAGACGCCGGGACGAAACAACGTCCCTGGTCTCTTTCGAGGAAACAAATCTCCGGCGTTTGCTCCTCGCGGGGGATTTTGGGCTTCGACCTTCCCCCGTTCAATATTTATACATTTGCTACTGCCGGGGAGACGCTAAAAAAAAAAAAAAAAGGCCCGCAGTGTATACTGTTCGGGGGAGATTTATCGTCGAGGGTCGGCTCACTTTGCATTTCCAGCAGTCAGAGTTGGCGGGAATCAATTCTCCCGAGCCAATTCTTTTTTTTTTTTTTACACGTCTTTCGGGGAGGAAGAAGAGGTACCCGACCGTCTGTGTGCAGTTGGTTAAGGGAGATGCATCGATTCCGTGGATATAAAGCCGCCTATTAGGGTAATGGAAGAAAATTACCTTCGTGCCTTTGCGGTGATTAATTAATTTTTCTTTGCTTCTTTCATACCCACTGGCAAAGAGGACCTTTGCATGGCCAGGCCAATCTGCCTTTTCCCTGTAAATTGGATGGGATCTTTTCTTTTTTTTTTCCATAAATTTCAACGATTCGAATGTATAAGCTGTTGGGTATTTTTTTTTTTTTTTTTTTTTTGGAAAAATGAGCTAGAGGTAAAAATAAAAGGGAAAAGTGTCAAGGTTCGGTATTTCCAAATGGAGGGCAGCAAAAATCGAGTCCAGCGTTGAATATTTCAGCCACTCCCGAGCGTACACGTCCGAGAGGGCCGGCGGACGATAATTCTCGGGTTCCCCGGTGGTGGCTTTTGTTTCGTCGACTCGTCACTCATCCTGATATGTGCAGCTGTGGGGGGAAGAAACAGCCACCTGCCCCTACGTGGTGAACATGTACGTCTCGGCACGCACACTGACCTATATAATCTGCGTCAGTGGGGAGAAGAAAAAAAAATGACTGTTTTTCCACATCTGTCGCTCTGCCCTTTTTTTCTACTTCTCCTCTTTTATTCGTATGGGCTAATTTTTCTTTTTTTCAACGATTACTACATTACCCGGTCGTATAGGTCAGGTGGCAGAGGGACGGACTTGAAGTCCAGAGCGATACCGAGTTCAAGTCCAATGTGTGGTAATCGAGACGTACAATGGGCTCTTTGTGGGTTCAGTGTGATGATGATAAAAAAAAAATACGGTTATAAAAAATCGCAAATTCAAATCTGGTGCGGAAATCCCAAGCATCATTTTTTTGTTACAGCAACATCAACTGTTGCAAACGAAACTGATTTAGAAAAATCCTTGGTCGGTGTTAAAGATGATTTTTTTAAACCCTCCTGATGTCGATGTGGAAAATGTACCCCGATTTCCCTACGACAATAATTAACTTTAATAATTTTATCGACGCCTATTGCTAGCATTTACATGTATGTGACCAAAATAATGATTATCATGCTTCTAACTAAAAATTGGCTCGATTCATTGACGACCAAACTCTAATCAGCAAAAATCAGATCAAAGTCAAAATAGTCAAAAAAGAGAAATCATCATCACCCGCACCTTATATACTCCGAGAACTTTTTGTTTCGGGCGTGCATTCGGCTGGTGAAAGAACAAAGTTTGATCGACGCGAAATCAATAGGCGCTTTCTTCGCACGCCCCTTTTTTTTCCCTCCACTACCACGCCAATAAAAAAAAAAAAGCTCCGATCCTTTGTACTTTCGAGGCCGCGTTCTTTATCACCGAAGGATGACTTTGGGGTGTACCAACACTGATCACGCGCCGCGTTTCGTTGCGGTTACGTCTCTGGTGAATTACGGCTTTTTCATCCACGAGTATAATACATGGGGCGCGCACGCCCAGAAAGAGACTTTGCCACGCTGTAGATCTTTACAATTTCAAAGAAAGCTCCCTCCAATCGACAAATGTACGCGAAAGTTTGCTTGGCCCGTGCCTCGTCGGCACTCATCGGGACGCCCATTATCGCCTCGATAAGGAATTCTTAATTAATTTTCCCTCCCCATCCAGTTGCCGTAATGGCACTGCAGTTGGCTTATTAATGAGCGGATCGTTTGCTCTTCCTCTCCCTTGGCTTCCCGGAAGTGTATTCTTTGCGCGGGTGTACTATATATATATGGGGTACGGGAAAGTTGGGGGCCGCTTTTATTTAAAGGTTTTCTCGTCTTTCTCGCGCACAGTGCCTCGGGAACCGGGAAAAATGAGATTATTACGATTTCGCGAGAAATCGTTTCAACGCGATTTAAATACCCTCCGGGCTAAGTGATTTTTAAGCGGGACTTTTTTTTTTCTTCCTACGGTGTAGTAAGTTATAAAGAAAAATTCATTATTTACCACTTACATTTTCCTTTAAAAAGTACTTTATTGTACTGTTTACAGTTAAACATTTCCTTGATTTCTTGAAAACCGTTTTTTTTTTATTTTATTTTATCCCAAAGTACCCAGTTTCAAACATTGTTGAATAACATTATATGCAAAACTTCCACTGAATTCGTCACAGAAGATAATTAACTTTGATTTTTGTCAAACAAGTAACAAAAATTGCCCGACGGCTAGAGTAATCGCAAAATAATTAAACAAATACCAACCTTATCTAGAATAATTAAAAAAAAAAACAAGTAACAAAAATTGCCCGACGGCTAGAGTAATCGCAAAATAATTAAACAAATACCAACCTTATCTAGAATAATTAAAAAAAAAAACAAGTAACAAAAATTGCCCGACGGCTAGAGTAATCGCAAAATAATTAAACAAATACCAACCTTATCTAGAATAAT
>NW_019379635.1:65779-79417 GCF_000648655.2 Copidosoma floridanum
AAAAACTTAAAAAAAAAAAAAAAAAAAAAAAAAAAAAAAAAAAAAAAAAAAAAAACACTCTATAACGAATGATACATTAACAATGTAATTAAGATGTAATGTTACACAAAAAGTGTGGCGACACTCTTAATGACACTTTAGTTTTTCACGGTTTTTTGATGTTTCACAATGATTAACTCAATTATGTCCAGGAGAAACGTATAAGTAATTTCAGCAGTATATAATACATTTTATTTAAAAATAATTCATTTATTCATTCATTGATCCCAAAAAAAAAAAGACATCGAATCGAGTTAATTTTGCGCGGCGCGCACACACAGCGTGCACCAAAGTTTCAAGGAAGTTGAAAGGGGTGTCGGGAAAAAACGCAACCCACCAGGTGTTCCCTTATTCGCGCGCGACACAAAGCTTTCCCTTTGAAATGGAAAAACCAATAATCCAACCTGATCCGATCACAATGTTGTTGTTTTTTTTTTCTCTCTCTCTCTCCTTTCTTCACCGCTTCTATAAATACGCGCATTATAGGGAAAAATCAATTGTCCCAAACGCCCATTTGTCCCGATGATTGCTCTACTTTCGAGGCCAATTAGCCGACATATATGACGCGGTTGTACAAGTCGAAAAAAAAAAAAAAAAAAAAAAAAAAGTTAACAATACACGTACACAAAAGAGCTTAGAATTCAGTGATTATCTATACGCACATTATTTTATGTACGCACAGGTACGCGGTGTTATAAACGTATAAATAAATCAGAGCTTGTCATTTGCTCGCGAGCGAGCCATGGGCGCATTTACGTACACACACGATAAGACCGGCTAAATTATTCAGGAGGACAAAACCTCCTTTTAAACCAAACGTGACACACTTTTCGTACGTATATGTGTATATACACACACGCTATACACACGTACAGTGTACGGGTCGTTCATAATAGACGAAGCCTCGTATAAAATGTTCGGTCGAACCAAAAAGAATCGAACAAAAAAAACAAAGGAAAGCCATTGAATCTTCCGGGAAGTAACTTTTGTAACACGTATAGTACAGTGGAGAATCACGGCGGGTGGTCGCCGCACAAAATTAGCCACCAGCGACGCGGGACCTCCCGCCGCTTCCTTTCCTATGTATAAAAAGGTACACTCTCTCTCTCTCTCTCTATTCTGGCCCAACTCGCGCGTAAAGAACCGGCACCTGAAAAATGTTAACCAACCCGAGTTCAGCGCCAAGATGAGTTTAAACAAACACCACAGAAGAAGAGAGGGGCTTGGACCGAGGACCCATCCAACTTACAGATGAGCCGATCCATCAATACGTATACACACACGCTCCTACGTGCAGTGTAGCCTACTTTTATTCTCTTCCGGGGGGGGGGAAAAAAAAAAAAAAAATCGGGAGGGTATATAGACGGTGCGGTTGAATAATCGCGCGCGGCGGGAGGGACGCGTTGATATTACCCCGAGCAAAAGACTCGCGCGTGATAAAAATACCGAGCAACAAAAGCTCGCTCTCTGTACACACGAGACGCGTGTATAAATAAATAAAAGCCACAATGCAGCGATTAATCGGCCGCGGGGCGACCTTTGCCGGATATGTATATATATACAACGATGTACAATAATCTGCACAGAGCAGAGTCTATATAAGTACTACCAGACGAACCGAGACGCGAATTAATCAGCAGAGGCGCTGGGTCTAAAAATATACCACGTTCCTTCGGGTCCGGCGTACCGAGAGAGAGAGAGAGAGCTATTTTTCGCGTGATGGGGCTGCGTGTACCTGAGCCGACACGCAACGGGGCCGAGGTGAAAGCACCGGGGATGGCTGTGTTGTTTTTTTTTCTTTTCCACGTGAAATTTTTACCCCCAGGACTTTGGGGGTACACGTATATATACTTTATTCAATCGACCCAAGCGCTGTGTGTGAATAAATTATGCATGCGCAAAAAAAAAAAAAAAACAGCGTGTCCGTGAATCCCGTGAAACGCGAGCCTGGCGTCCGTCCAAAGAAAAACCTTATATTTGTTTTTTTTTGTTCCCTATTCGAATAAATGAAAGCGTGACAGGAGGAGCACGTAAGTCCGACTGTTTGCCGGAAAAATGAATCCTGCCGGTCGGGGTGTGTGTATATATACCAGCGAGCGTGAATCGCGTCCACGCGAGCGCGCTAACGTGTCGCGCGCGTGCCGCCGACGAGGAGGTGTACCGTCACCCATATATATATACACGGCTAACTCGTGTGTTTACACACATGCACGGAAGAGGCACGGCGTCGAATAAATCATAGCCCTTAATCGGCACTCCCTCGTATATAACACCTTCCTCCCGCGCACATCAGCTACGATAATTCACCCGGTGCCACGTATACGCATACACTTGGGTGTATATATGACGTATACCTACGCCGAACCGTGTACCGATCGATCGATTAACTCCCCCCTGCCTCGCGCCCGCACTTTGTACTCCCTCCTCTTGTACTTCACGTCGATTGTATTGAGCGGGTTATTATTATTTATGGCTCACGGAGTGTGTATATACAACACACACGCACACGTGTAAGAGTCTAAAAGTTGTACGTCCAAGAAAAAGAGGAAAAAAAAATAAATAAACAATAGGAAGCTTGTATGAAACGCGCGCGGTTCGGGGAGAGTCGCTCGTGGGTGATAAACTCGGACGCGGTGCTTATTTAGAGGCGTCGCCGGCTGCTCCGAGAGACAGAGTTATTAATTCCTCGAGAATTGTGCCGGAGGGGGGGGGGAAACCTCCTTTCGTTGCTCCCCTTTTGCATGGAACAATCAAAAGTCAAGGTCGCCTTTGCCGCTACGATCGTGAATAACAATCTAATAATAATCGCCAAGTTGCACAGATTTATTGTTGTAGATACCAAAAAAAAAAAAAGGGGCAACGATTCTCTCTCGTGGGGTAGAAGAATTTTTTTGCCATTCGAGGTTTTATTGAGCTCTGCGTATTTGTATATGGGCATGGTGAAAAAAAACCGCGGGACCATAGTTGGTAGTACGCGGATGAGGAAAAACGTTTTACTTGCTTAACGGAACAGGCACATGGTGTATGTAGGGGCAAATAAAAAATAGAAGCCATCTAGTTACATTGGGGATAGATATAGAGTGTCGCGTGCAATGGCACAAAATAATTGGCTCATACGGGGAAAAGTGAAGAGAAAAAAAAAAAAAACCCTAGCATACAGAAGAGTTAAACGACGATTAAATATAATACCACTGCCGTTGTTTCTAGAATTTGTGTATTTATGGGTAACCGAACGTACGGCCAAAAAGTACCAGAGCCATGAATTGAAAAAACGGCAAAACATAGAGGTCGTTTATTCATTCGTCGGGGGATGGTTATTTTCCGGTCGCGGAGGCAAACCCTGCGATTCGACAGGGGGTGGAGGAGGGATAGACGAGTCAAGGTCACCGCGGATTTTTCTCCCTGCAACGATAAATAATGTAAAAGCGGTCTGTGCGCATCGATGTGCTTTACAGGTGTGTGTGTGTGTGTGTGTGTATTCTTCTTCACCTCAAGTTGGCGTGTTAATCTTTCACCACTTCCCGCTACACCTTTGCTTTACCCATTATTATTGTTATTCCTCGAGTCGATGTATCATTCGAAGCTCCCTTGGGTGTAATATTTTTGCCGCACTCGTTGATCCGTGTACATGTATATATATTCGTGAATCGACGGCGGGGGGATCGATCCCTTCATTCGCGTGCACGAGAAACGACCAAGGCGCGTCCAGCGGCAAAAAAAAAATAAGACAAAAATCAAAACCGCGACCTCGACACCGTGACTGATAGGAAAAAACAACGGGTGGGGGAGGCGATAAAATTTCGGCAGTAATTAAACTAAATTTTTCAACGCCAACGTGCACTCCGCGACACGATGCAGTGGACACCACTAAGGAGGATATGAGATTGAAACGAGGGAGGCTGTAACGGTGTATTATATACTCTGCTCCTTTTGTCGCGGCAATAAAACCGACCGAGCCTTTTTTTTCACAGTCCGAGATTGTATACGAAAAGCGAGAGTTTTATGGATGCACGGCGTATTTCAATTAGCGCATAGGGAAAAAAAAGTAAGATTTTTTGGACCGTGTATTTTTTTTCCTCTCATCCTATTGACTTTTGCCCAACCCCCCTCTCGTTGCTTATTTATAAAGTGTTCCCCGACGCTGTTTGCTCTTTGGAAAAAGAATCGTCTTTTTTTTTACTCCAGGAGAGTCGTGGCAACTGTTTTTTTTCTTTTTCAGTTTTTTCGCGGATGAAAAAAGCCCATTTTTACGGGACATCAAGCAGTATTTTTCTCTTGTTTCTCCGAAAGCTCCGAAGCTTAATCGAAACGGCCGGAGAAGGAAACTCTAAAACCCCTTGTTTCGCGGAGTGTGTATATAAAGGCACCGGAGGGCAATTATCGCTTAAGAGAAAGGGCCTGTACTTGACAATATATACACCCCCAACGTACTGCACGAAGGTGGATGCTTTTATCTCGATAAAAAATAACTTTTTCTTTCAATTACACGGGATGAATGGTATTTGTTGTTTTTTTTTTTTTTTTTTTTTTTAAAGGAACGCAAACGCGAAGGTATACGTACCTATATTACCCTCTCCAATATTATTCTGAGTGAATTTTCCAGCAAATCGAACTTTTTTATCACTACGAAATGCACTCTTTCTTCGGGAAGCTTAACCGGTTAAAGTTTGACAGCTCGAAACGTACATACAAAAAAAAAGAAAAAAAAGAAAAAAGCACAGATACAAGTAAGAACCGGAGTTAATTAAATTTTTTTTAATTAGAGCCCCGGAGTTGGAGTACAACAAACAAGTTTAACCAGATTAAACGTAAGTAAAAACACACACGCGCACGCGTGGAGAAAAAATATGCGGTATACGTAAACGCGGTATATAAGGTCGAGAGAGAAGGCAAAAGTAGACTGCGCCTCGCTAATTGAAATGTTTTTGCCCTGACATGCAAACGTCGTGTGTATGCACGTACGACTATCGTTATACATTTACTCGAGTGTGTATATACGTGCACGTGGTCTATTGTATGCACAATTTTTCCACGAGCACAAAAAACGTGCAGGCAATCGTTTCGTGATTACACGCGGGGGTGGGGAAACAAAAAAGTACTGTACGCCAAGGGAAAGGAAGACACGTTGTTGTTTTTTGTTTTTTTTTTTGTTTTTTTTCCCTCGTGTTAAACAACGCCCGGGTGCTCCGGAACATTCGACAAAACGCGGGGGTCATGAAAATTCAAAGCCTCTCGTAAGCGTGTGACGGAGAGTGCCGTGCGTGTACTTTGCGTTCCGAGACTGATGGGAAGGCCGCTAATGCGCGTGTGTAACGAGTTTTTAAGTGGACGGAATGAGTGTGGGGGGAGGGAGGGCATGTGGCCATTAAAACGAAATGCGAAAAGGGACAGGTGGATTAATCGAGCGGAAGTGGGGTGGAAACGAGTAACTCTGCCTGTATATTTTACTTTTTTTGCGAACCGTGGGTTTTTCATTCTACGTGTCATATTCGTAGGTGATTTTACCTATTGCTATATTTTATGAAGGCAAATTACGAAAATTCAAGTTAACATCTTCATTTGGGACTAAGGACTCAATGGCTCGATGTATGGTCCAGCACACAAAATTTGATATTTAAGTAGATAATTATGTACCTTTACGTCGTTTACGGTTGTAAGAATGTACTACACTGAGAAAAAAAAAAATAATAAGAATTACTGTAATATAATGGTAGCCTGGTATATTATTTCACTGTAAAGAGACTTTTTACTTTGGCCAACCTAATTTTTACTACTTCGGACAGTAATTTCTATTGTACAAACAGTAAAAATCATTGTTCTTAAAATAAAAAATTACTGTTTCAAACATGAAAAAGTCTTTGAATGACTAAACAGTATAAGATATGACTATTCTAGAACAGTAATTTTTATTATTATTTTTCTCTCAGTGTAGAAGTTAAATAAAATAAAATAAACAAAAGAGAAAAAAGAACTTTAAAAATGACTACAACAAATTGTTAATAAATTGTTAAATATGCCTGTAAAAAAGTTTGAACCACTTTCGTTAGAATCACGTGATGTGAGGGTGTAATCATTGTAACGTTAAAACCATAGTTGAACATGCAGATGTCAAAACTCAAAATTTGAGTGACAGAGGGAGAAAATTTTGTCCAACCAATCTGCTTCTTCTACCCATCACCGACCCTCGATTCATTCCACAGTGCGACGTGGTATCCATCAAACGACAGCGGAAAAAAAGGGGCCTTCGTACCCCGAAGTAGTACAAACCGAGTTTGGTCAGACGCGCGTATCTTGTAAAATTTTTCACCACTCACCCCTGGGCCAATAAATTCCCTCGAAACGAAAATCCAGCCTATACCACCCGTCCAAAATCTAGTCAGAGCTGCCCAAATCTCACCGAATGGAGAAATACACCTCCCCCCAAACACGCCGAGCGGCCATTTCGAGGGTGGAAAAACACATGCCCTTCCCGCTCTGTTCTTACGCACAGACGTACATCATCGAAGGCAGGACGAGACGGAGAGGGGCCAGGCTACCCACGTCACGGCAGCCGAAACGAGGGAAAAAGCGACCCGAGCTCTTTAAGGGCCATTTAGCTGCGGAGGCGTGTAAATCGCCTTCGCGTAAGACCTTCATTAGCATTGCAAACGGCTCTTTTTGGCCCCTTGCGAGCGAATCGAGTCCAACGGCACGTAAGAGACGGTGCGCGTAAACTTTTTTTTTTTTTTTTTTTTTTTTCTTTTACCGAGGGGGGGAGACAAAAATACGCATTATAAGCTCACCCGTGTGTGTACATTGCACGTGAATCGCGTGCGCACGGCTTGTAACACGATGAATATATTCATCGCGAGGCGTAACAAGTACACCCCCTGCCCGCGAGATCCTTCATTCCTTGGTGTACGATGGAGAGTGACGCGTGGGAGCGCGATACGAGCTGAAGTTCGCCGGTGGATTGTTTATTTGCGTATATGCACCTGCCCTCGTGTGACGGGGGGTGGACCAAATGAAGACAACGACGTCATGGTGGAACAATGGGGCGCCTCGGTAATTATCGTGGTCTTACGATGCCGGGCGCGGTTGTTGGGAGACTATTACGAGCTGGTGAGCCGATGTTGAATCGAGGTATCCGCACCGGTGGTCGCTTAATCGACTGGTGCCGATGCTCCGATCGAGCGTTGGATCGTGGTGATTGTTTTGTCAAAGGATTTCGTCCAGTAAGTTTTAAAAGTGCTGCTGAGAGTTTTCACGACTCGGAGGTTTTCCAAGGTTTATCACAGGCTGCAAAAGTCTGGGGCGACTTTTTGTTGAGACTTTCGTGCGTGAGAGCCTCTGTACGTGATTGTGTGGTGTTGACAAAAAAAAACAAAAAAAAAAAGATGTTACCATGACATCATACACAGTACAGTTTTCGATAAACAAAACATTGTAACGAGATATTTTGCCACAAAACAAAGGTAATGGCATGGAAATTTCAACAATTTGTACGTAAAGACAAAGTACTTTTTATTTTTCGTACAATGCACTACTTTGTTTTGAATTGTAAAAAAAGCTGCAATGTTCTGATTTACGAAAATAAGAGATTCGCTGGAGTATAGTTTGTGTCCCAGTTGTGGACCGCGGAGGAGGACTGTACACTGATTATATTCTTAGGCTGCAAGGAAAAAAAAAAAAAAAAAAAAAAAACAAGTAGCAACCTCGTCCCCGTCAAGATAGATCGACCGAAAAAATGTGTCGCTCGGTGATTTCCTGCTTTGAGCTTTGGCTTTTACAAAACACACGTGTCACACCTATACACACAGGTGCAAATACAACTCGGAGATATCGAAAGTATACATAGCTGGGAAGCACTTGTTGCCTGCACGTACAGAGATATATCGAGTCGACTGTAATACGTTATACAATGCACAGTAGAAAAAAAAAAAAAAAAAAAAAAAAGAAATCAGGCCTATCTGCGTGAAATTGAAATATTTGCTATAGTAATTCGAGCACGCGATGAATAATGAACGCCGGCGACCTTCTTTCTTTTCACGACTAGTCGACGCGGCCGCTATAGATGGTGCCTCGGCGGTGTAAAGGTATATGCATGCAAAACGTGAAATTTGTTATACGGAGAGAAAAGTGGGACGCGCGTGAATGTGAATGGCGAAAACTACGCGGATTGTGACCGTGTGGGTGTCACCGAGCAAGGGAAAATCGAGCGGCAAGTCGTTTTCCATTTTTTCGTCTTTTTGATGGAGTATGGCTGATATTGGATGCGAAAGCTCATTGATTTTTTGCACATTTCAAACAAATCCACTTTTACAATACTACGGGGTATATTTCAAACAAACGCTTAAAGGCGCGTTTTCTTCTAAACTCATGCCGGTCTTTATCAAAAAATAAAAAAAAATAACACGTCGTATTGTATCATGTGTAGAATAACACGTAGAATGAAAGTAATGACGTATCATAATGAGTATCGTGAAACTTTGATTAACAAAAAAATGTTTACTTAAATCGTCTTTACAGATCACCTAACATTGACGTAAAATAATGATACACTTGATACTATTTTTGCAAGCGTAAATAAAATTTTGAAATATGATGAAATAAAAAAATCTCCCGGTACAAATATCACCTTGCGCGTTCAAATAGTCAATGGCATTATTTATCGTAGAAATGGCCCGAGAGCAACGACGCGGCAGTATAGACCCAGCAAGAAAACACGCAAAGAATCGACATGGGAAAAATATATTCGCGTGAAAAACGACTCACCGAATCCCCGGGAAACGCCCGACTTAATGCCAGGGCGATTTGTGGCCGCACTTACCGAGCAAGAAGATCCTCCCGAGGATCCGCGAAACTTTCGCACACGTAATCGAGCGCTGCATAGGAACTACACGCAAACAAGGGACACGAAAGTAAAAAATGATCGTATACCGCGTGGCAAAAAGTTTTGGCTTCGTTGATAATAACGACGAAATTAACGAAATCGGTCCTTGAAGGGTACGAGCGATAGTCGCGATACTGCGATTACACCGGAGGGGATGACGAACGGGCGTCCGAAACGATGTTCGCGCTGTCGCCAACGTCGTAATTTCTTTTTTTTTTTTTTTTTTTTTTTTTTTTCTTTTTTTCGTCGATTCACGGACGAATAGAAGCCGAGTGCCAAGAGCCATTTGGCAGAGCTCAAAAACGCGGTGGCCCGCCGATGTATTTATACGTACTCCTGCACGATATTCCCTCTCGCAGCGCGTCCCGGACGGAGCAGCGAACGATAAATTTGAGCATCGATAGGCTCCGCGATGATGAAAATTTTGCGCGACACGGCGTACGTGTACATATTGTTGTCGAACCCCGGCTCGAGTTTCTTGGCAATGACTTGGCTTTTTATCTATCGCACGAGCGCCCGATAAAAATAACTCACAGGCACGATGATCCGTCCACCATCTAGCGACACTCGGCACTATGATTTTTGTTTTTTTTTTTTTTTGTTTGAACTATACGAGGGGCCCAGGTGCGCGCCAAGTGAAATTAAAAGCAAATTGTTATCACCCTTTGTAGCCCGAAATTTTCATAAAGAGCCAGCAGGGACACCCGCTTGGTGGTATTTAGGTGAAAGCTCTTGTACCCCGGAGCGGCGACGAGTGCGGTCTGTTGGTACAATGCCGATTGTAGTGCTCCCGAAAAAAAAAAAACAAAAAAAACCACCACTCGCACGTTCAACCCTCGAGAATATGTTGGCGTGGCGCCGCAATTAAACGGAGGAGCAAGTGAGCTTTTGTTGTTTTCTGCCCCGATATGCCCCGCCGTCGCGAGAAACTTTCCCTAATGCGTGTACTTGCATACATAGCGCTCGTTATATATGCATGGGTGTGTTTTTGTTGATGAAAAACTTTTTTTCCCCTCGTCGTCATTAGCAAGTACCCCACCCCCTTTTTTCTCAAGGAAATTAGTACAGTGAATAAATAATCATAATGTATATTTGTCGTCAATAGGAGAGTCGGGCCTCGAGGTTGTGCTACTTTTGCGCAATTCTTCGAGAGCCGGAAGCGCAAAAATATTGAGAACCCAATAGGTGTGCACGCGCAGAGTTTTATTGATTGCAATTATTTTCCATTGGAAAAGGCTGGCGGAGAGTAAAAACAACGAAGCTTGCAATTTTTTTTTTTTTTTTTTTCTTTTCAAAGAAACAAAAAAATCTGTACACGAGCGCGGGCATGTTAAAAGCCCTAGTGCAGCTTGTAAGTCGGTATATAACATGGCTGCAGCAGAAAAAAAAAGCTGTGCTTTTTCGACCAACCTGACCTGATTCCTCTACGCGTGGCCACCTGCTACGTCAAACGGAGCGGTTATTAAAAAAAAAAAATTAAATAAATAAATCGAAGCTATTCGAAGAGTCAAAGATCAAAGCCAAAACCGAGAGGGTGTAGGTATTTTGGAGCTGACGAACGCGCGTGTGTGTAAAAAATCAATTATTTTCAAAGTAGCTTTGACGCAATTTTCCCGATTTCGAAGTACGGTCGAGGGTAACTCGATCTCGTGACAACAACCAAACACAAATTTGCTCGACTGACGGGACACGTCGCGTAAACTACGTATTTTCGCGGAGTGACAACCAACGGGAGGGCTATTAAATTATTTTTGATCGCACGAAACGGCCGGTTCCGCGCAACTTTGTTGTCGCGGTTTATGAGGTATACCTTTACACTTTGTTTCGCCGGAGAAAAAAGTGTATACGTATATGAAGTTGCGTGAATCGACCATCTTCGTAACTTTACGTTCGATTGTTTCGAACGTTTCGCCAAGATTGCGTAACTCTAAAAATAGCCAAGTGGATATATTTTTTACGTCCATTCAGAGTCGAGTAAAAATGTAGATGTGAAAAAAAAAAATTCAACTTTCGACTGTACTTATGTATCTGACTCGAACATTCGATGTAAAAAGAAAAGAGTTGTGGATCTCGGAAGAAAAGACGTGTTTACATTTATTTTTTTCAAAAATAATTTTCATGCATTCGTAAAAACATTGGGAAATATGAAAAAAGAGAGTTGTTCTTTTGATTTTTATCAAAGGTATGGGTATGGTCGAAAAAAAAAATGTAGAGCTCGTTGAAATACAACTTTTATTAAGATAAAAATTCTGATGGTCCAGATGGCCATAAACGTCTAAAAAAGGCTCTTACCGATTAAAGCCCAAAGTTGACATTACACCACAAAACTGTGGATCTTAAAATAATACTTTAACAATCCTTAAAAAAAATACGATGCAACACTAAATAAAATAAAAAAATAATTTCTTTTTGCTACAATTTACGTATGGCCCGAAGAAGCTCGTAAATCTTGTTCTACGTTTTCGCGATACACGTTCATCTTCGTCAAAATGTGATCACAGCGATCGCTGAAAAAAGTCACACCTCTCGCGTCGAGGGAGACAAACCTATATTTTTAATGCATGATTGATGCAATTGTGCCGTTGTTTCGCAAGTAATTACAGGTATTTATTACTCGAGACGATACGTCAAAATGAAAAGTCAGTGTCAACGGTGACGGACGGACACTCGATGCGATGGAAATTACTTGTGACCGAGCAGCGACGATAAATCGAACGGCGAGGGGGGTCGTCTCGGAAATTGGACGAAATTTCGGCTGTCTCGCGACACGCTCTCAACCGAGACCGTAAAAACTCTCCCTTCCAAGAACCGTACACATACGTATATGCATACACACATATATATATACACTCACCGACGAGATTTCGAAGCAAAATTGAGAAAAAAAAGAAGGGAGAGTTGGGTGTGGGGTGTAGCTTCGAACGGTACAGATAAACAGCTCAATTTCGGCGATATTGGCGCTCCCTGTTATTGTTATCGTCCCCTGTCCGGGTGGTCCGAATGTTACTCCCCACCCACGCACACATTGTGTACTACGTCTATACATGCATACACCATACAACTCGGAGCCAAAGAAGAAGGCCAACGGCACGAAGCTTTTGCTAAATTTACAACATTTGTTTACCCGAATGACGAACCACCACCCACGCGTGTACATTTATACAGCCGAGGCTCGCGACTTCCCTATTTGTATAATATATATGGTATATATATGGTATATATATATATGTGTGTACACGCGCGTATATATTATGTATAGACAAAGAGGTCGCGCTGGGTAAAAGTAGGCTCTGTTGCAGCGGAGGCTCATCTCGCCGTAGGTCGGATTATTTAGCACTTGTGCCCATACGTATATAAAAAGCATAATATGTGCATACGTGTATATGTTAGGATAGTAGCGAGTCGCGCGACTCGAGTAAAATGCAGCGCAAGTTTGAGAGAAGGAGAAGATACGAGGGTTAAAAATACACTCATCTCTCTATATGCCGGATGTATAATATGTATACGATGCAGCGCGATGGTGTGTGTATATATGTACTTTGGGTGCCTCGCGGCGGTTTACGCGAAGCCAATTACTTGAAGAGTGTGTGTGTGTATATGCACGAGGAGACGAGTCGCAAGAAAGAGAGAGGCTAGGATGTTTCTCTCCCTCGACCCCCTCGTGTGTGTGTACCTATATGTATCTTCATCCGTTGTGTGTTGCAACGCGTATACACCTGTCCGTGCTCTTTCTCTCTAGTTCTTCGGGGGGTAAGGTCTCGGGCGTTGTTCTCGATGTCGAAATGTTGCCGTTGTTGTTTATCCGCGCTCGACGAGAATCGTATTATACTGCGACAACCGTTAGTTTACGAAAAAAGAAAAGCTCGTTTGTTTACTTTTAAATCTATTGTGGAAGCGCCTGTACCTGCGACACTTGGGTTTCATTGATAAAAAAAAAAAAAAAAAAAAAAAAAAAAACCAATAAAACACGTCACCGTGATTGCGACTCCAAAGTTTAGACGACCCTTTTTCATTTATCTGCAATATTATATGTACACATTATGCACTGCACGCGTGTGTACTTACGTACACTTGTGTGATACGTAATATATTGTGTGGCCTCGATCACTGATTGATAGTTTTGCTGCAATACGACACATGTGTGTATATATAACATGTAAATACACAAAACACCCTCCCTGACACCTGGTACCAATGTATATTGGCTACAAAATCAGCAGCGAGTAAATTTAATTAAATTTCGCTCTGTTGATACTCTGCTTTAGTATCTTTCTTTTTTCTTTCTTTCCCCCCCCCCCCTATGAAACTACATCACTGTACACGCGTTTAATGTTTGTTGCCTCTCGTGTATAACGCGCGTTTGTTTGCGTAATATGCACGTCGAAACGTATGTTGATATGAAAATTGATAATGCCAATTTGTATCGTTTAACACGGCTTTTCGTTTGATTAATCGCCACGTCGGGGTGATATTGGCGCACGTGTACCGGTTAAGAAAAAAAAAAAAAAAAAAAGGGTATTGGAGAGGTTGACCCATAAAGGGTGGAAGATCAGCCGTGCACGATGGACATTGGGCCGAGAGCTTTCAAAAGGTGTGTGTGAAGACTCGCGGGGGTGGGGGGGAAGAAAGCAGTTCCTGACCCCCGGAGGGCAGGGTAAACACGGAGGGGCCGATAGAAAAAAGAAAAAAAAAAAAAAAAAAAAAAAAAAAAAAAAAAAAAAAAAAAA
>NW_019379635.1:91617-121828 GCF_000648655.2 Copidosoma floridanum
AAAAAAAAAAAAAAAAAAGGAAAAAAGAAGAAGAAATGCAGTCACGTACAACGAAGACTCGGGACAAAAGTAAAACACAGCCGCAACGAGGAGTAGAGTCAAGTGGCTGTTGTGTTTTCTTCTCGCGATTTTCGTCCCCTTTTACCAACGTCGCTAATGAACACGCCGACGTTCTCACCCCTTTCTAGTTTTGCGACAATGTTCGCGATGACGTGTTTTTTTTTTTTTTTTCTTTTCCATTTTTTTGGTGTCGTCGCGTCGAGGCACAAGTACCTCAGACGAGGGCAGCGTGTAGGGGAGTTGAAAACGCCGTCGTTTCAGTGCACGCTCCACAAGATGACGACCAAAAAATGGATCTCGATACGAAATCAAGCCAAACAAATTATCACAGAGTTGGCTGGATCTGCAGTTTTGCTCCAGTATAGAGACTGGAATCTTGCAAACTTTCCAGGAGCAGTCGTCTCGCGGAAGAGGAAAACTTTTTTGATTGAGCGTCGAGTCACCGCCTAATACCCATTTTCCTTCGATTTCCTCGCGGACCGACTTCCACCACACGCGTTTCTTCGTCCAACTTCATTTTGGCCTACATTTTTTTTTCGCCCACCTCGATTCCATACTTTTGAGAGTGGAACTGAAGTTTTTTTTTTTTTTTCTCTCTCGTGGTAAATGATACAACTCGGCGATGGTGGACAGCACGAGGATACCCGTTTGACCTACAATGTGCCCGGTGGCACCTCGATCGCTCTATCGATTTCGCGGGCAATGGTAAGTCCATCCGACGCACGTACACGCACTTGATAAACTTTCAACCACTCGGCTCGCGCGCGTAGAATGGTAATGTATACACTTGCGCAAATCGCTGCTGATAAACGAATAGGGGAAAAAAAAAAAACGATAAAAGTACCTTTCTCGGTGATTTTTTTTTTTTTTTCCATCGCGAGAAGTTTTGTTGGCTGGTTGCTACACGTGTACACAACATTTACGCTGCGCGCAAAAAAAGGGAGCCGATGCTTACAATCCGAGGATTTAGTGTCACCGGAAGTGGCGGGATTTAAAATTCGTATCGCTCGGCGGGTGGGCTACCCGCAGCTATCCGGCGGAAATTTGAAAAGCGAAGCTCCGCGCGCACAGTTTCACATTTTGCGTCTCGTATATATGTAGCTTGGTGTCGGTGAAAAATAAATTTTTTCGAAAAACGTGTTTCGTTGATGTGTCGTTTTCAGCCGATCGATTTTGATGATTCCGAACTTACGTAAAATGTTCGGTTTTATCGATTTTGTTTGTCATTTCAATTTTCCTGGTCAATTCAACGCGCGTGTTTGATCTGCTTGAGGGATAAATTATTCGACCCGCGAGGCCGCAAACAAGACTATATACGCTTGCATATTTTATTTGGACTTGGAATACGTGATCTGGTATATTTGAGGAAAAACAAAGGTGAAGTAAAAGTATACGGGACAACGCAAATATTCGGTAATTTAGACATCGTTTGCAGGTGATGGTGAGGAGATTTTTATCGAGAGAGCCATGGGGGAGTATAGGGGAGTTTAGAGGGTAGAAATAAAGACGCATTGCAAATTGAAATTGTACATAAAGACGATTTTTATTTTTAAATACTTCTTGGACACCAATACTTTTTTGTGTTGTGTATCTCTCGCACACACACTTTCACACTCCACACCTGACCGTTTCCATCTTTATCTTCTTGCGTGTGCACCATTCAATCGCGCAGCCTATGTTTCCTTTTTTTTTTTTTTTTTTTTTTAAAAAAAAAAAAAAAAAAGCTCATGTTGCATTACAATATTTGCAAACATGTATAAAAAAAATTGTAATGAGCAATGCTAAAATGGTAAAAAAAAAATCTTTTTTACATCGTGTCGCTTTTCCAGCTTATACGATTTTTTAAAAAAGCTTAAAAGGACGGGTCTGAAATTAAATAACACGAATTCAATTACGTGTATATAATAAAAGTCATTTTTTTTAATGCACGCGATAGCTCGACCATTACAATGTCTCAATCCCGCAAGAATCACTCACACACACGCAATATAATAATCGGCTTTCGCTAATAATCTTTGTGTTTCTGGTTCTTCTCGTCACTTTCATCTCATTTGGAAAAACCGCGATATACATATTAAGAGCGGCGGAACGCAAGCAACAATATATACACATGAAAAAGCGCCATTTTTTTTTTGTTATTTTGCTTCATTTAAATTACGTTTGAATCCTCTTCACTTCATTACCATTTTCTTTTTTTTTTCTTTTTTTTTCTTTTTTCTTTTTTTTTACTGCGACCGAGCGTCGCGCGAGAGACGTGGGAGATCGTTTATTACTAATAATATTATTATTATTTTTTTTCATTTTCGCTCTTAACATTGTGCTCTTTTATTCTTTCGGTTTTAAATATATATACGAATTGACTGATTTTTCAAAATCTTCGCATATACAATGATTCTCGGAGGCTTCTTTTCCCCTTGTCACATTATTTCTTATTAGTATTGACACTTTTAGGCGACCTGGAAACTCGGCTTTTTTTTCTTTTCTTTATTGTATACGATATTATTTATGTTATTTAGTTATGTGTAAAAAATTGAAAAATTTGCTTCGAAAAACGGAAAAAGGTTATCATTATTATTATATAAAATGCACCTTGGAAAAATGGCAGCCCTCGCAAATATTTTACACGTGTCTTCATGTTATTCATCGTTATTATTTTAGTTTACTTTTGTGTCGCTTAAGAGCCTACTTACAATCTAAATACGAAAATCTCGGCAACAGTACAATATTGCAACATTGAATCGATTACTTGTTTTTTTTTTTTTTTTTATTTCGATACATTAAAAAAATTTTCTCACTCCACTACCAAAACGTATCGTGATCGGGTACAAAACAAAGACTTGTATGATCGCACTGATATGAGTAGGTATGCAACATTTCACGTTTGCATAAATACATTTGTGACAATTAGGGTTTTACTGAAAAAAAAAAAAAAACACAAGCGAAATGCAAGTATATGTTAAATTATACAAGTTACATTACCGAAAAATTGTACGATGCAAGAGCCCACAGTTATACAATGATAAAACGTTGTGTATAAAGAACATACGTCTCACTTGGATCCTCGAGTATCTTCTTCGCACATAAATTTAATTGAATATATATATACACATAAATTTGTTCTCTCTCGCTCATTCGCACACAATACATTTTTCGCACCCAACTCCCGCATCATCTTCACTGTCGTTATCACCTCATTTTAACAAAATTTCCCAGTGCACTCGCGCTCTCTCTCTCTCTCTCTCTCGTCGCTTGTTTTTTTTTCTCTTTGCTTTTCATCGTTTTCTTGCTTCTTTGTTTATTTATACAGAGACGGCAAAAAGTGCGTTTTTTGCTCGATTTTTCAAAAGTTATTCAATCGTCGCCTAAAAATTTTCGCTCGTCGAACGAATCCGCTTGATCACGGTTTTTTTTTTTTTTTTTTTTTCACGTCCTTTGGTACTAAACAACCGTTCCACTATGAATTCGTGTATATTTTTCCTTATCAATAATTATTGATTATATCGTTACAGGCTATAAAAAGTTAAAAGTGACAGGTTTTCTTTGTGCGATTGGTATTGTTGAATAAATTTCGTCCATCAAAATCCGAAAGACTCCGGAGGCCCACATTGCATTGGCATTACTTACAAAACGTGTAATTAGTTTCGTTGTAATGTGATATATTAATGGCAATGAAACGTCAAGTTCGTGTTGCGCGAAAAATAGCAGTCACCTTCAAGTTTTTGGCACCAAAACCGACTCGCTGACATAAAACTGAAAATCGAAACACCAGCAATTCACTAGATGAAAATTTTAGATTGTAAAAACACGCGCGCGCACTCTACGACGCTCGCAAATCTTTCGGACTCATCAAAGACCCAATTCAAAGCGGAACAGCCTCGCACCAAGTTCGCGATCCTCGATTCCCAAAAAACGCCTCCTTCGTCGTTTTCAAAAAGTATTTAGGCCCACACATTGATGCATTTTAAGAAAAAGACGCCGATCTCACGGCCGTTTAGGAATAGAGAAACATACAATACAAATATACGAAGATACGCCTTCATTGTTATCCTCCTCGTATGAGTCTCTTGATTACTTTTTATTTTTTTTTTTTCTATTTTATTTATTTATTTTTTTTTTTTTTAAAAAAAAAAAAAAAAAGCTCATGTTGCATTACAATATTTGCAAACATGTATAAAAAAAATTGTAATGAGCAATGCTAAAATGGTAAAAAAAAAATCTTTTTTACATCGTGTCGCTTTTCCAGCTTATACGATTTTTTAAAAAAGCTTAAAAGGACGGGTCTGAAATTAAATAACACGAATTCAATTACGTGTATATAATAAAAGTCATTTTTTTTAATGCACGCGATAGCTCGACCATTACAATGTCTCAATCCCGCAAGAATCACTCACACACACGCAATATAATAATCGGCTTTCGCTAATAATCTTTGTGTTTCTGGTTCTTCTCGTCACTTTCATCTCATTTGGAAAAACCGCGATATACATATTAAGAGCGGCGGAACGCAAGCAACAATATATACACATGAAAAAGCGCCATTTTTTTTTTGTTATTTTGCTTCATTTAAATTACGTTTGAATCCTCTTCACTTCATTACCATTTTCTTTTTTTTTTCTTTTTTTTTCTTTTTTCTTTTTTTTTACTGCGACCGAGCGTCGCGCGAGAGACGTGGGAGATCGTNTATATACTAAACGGCTCGTCTCGGCGACCTTGTGTTGCCGATAAGTAAAATGTCACTCCGATGATGAAAACAAAAAAAAAAAAAAAAAAAAAAAAAAAACAATCATATAATCCTCGAAAAAATTATTTTATACGACCGTCAATGATAATTACCTAACTAAGGGTTGTTGCTTTGAAATAAAAATTAAAATTACGACAAAAAAAAATAATAACACTTTCATAGAATAAAGATTCCTGCCCGCACACGGTTTCGGGGACGGAAAGAAATAAAAACAAAAAATAAATCAGTTCGCTATGATCTCGGATTCTTCCCCTCGGATATATCCTTCTCTCCTTAAGCAATCTTACCACGAAGATTCAGCCCAGCTCTGTCTTACGTGTGGGTGTATATCATATATATACGAAAATGGATGATGTTTGTTGTATCCTCCTTCCCCCCGAAAAATCCTATAGATATATATGAAAAAAAACACCTGCGCGGGACTCGATCCTCTCTTAGGCTCTTGCTTGCTATTATTCTTATTAGTGTGTTACACTTATATTTTATTTGTATTTATTAATCATCCTCCAACAGCTTCCGACACTTAATAAATTGTGTAAACGTTACGTACGAATGTATAAAATCCGCGGAGGTCTACCGGCAGTCGCTGAATATTACACTTACGTCTGGCTCCTTTTATGGTTAATATTGTTCATGAAAATCTTGATTGCTCCTGGCAAAGGCCCTCACTACAAGTATCTCTTAGCTTCTCTCGCGAAAAAATGTGTATCACTTGTACAAAAAGCATCTGACTTCGAGGTTCCTCCAAAATCTCGCCGCTTATTTTACGCGCGGGTAGGTTATTTTATTTATTTGCTTAGCTAGTCTCTCGCTTTGCTTAAAGAAGCCGAGTAAAATCACATGGGTTATTTATTATGATCGTTAAATTAAAACGTAGCAGTGAATGATTGATTTTTTAATACAATTTTTTTGTTTAACTCGTCGTGTATTTTGGTATTTTTTCAATAACAAAGAAAAGTCTCGTGCGTTTAAAATGTATTAGAAAATTAAAATAAAATGGATGAAATAACTTAAAATAATATTTTTACAATTGTTAATTAAAATCACTAACGTTGTTCTTTGCTNTAAGGAGTATTCAATATATGCTTGTGCTTGCTCTTGGTATCATCTTGGTGTAAAACACTGTAGAAACACGAACAAAAAATATCCGCTAGGGAAGTTAATGTGCCTTCCCTATTTTTCAATGGCACGAAGAATTTTCGTGCACCTATATATCGTATTAAACGTGATATACAAATCTTCAAAGTGAGAATGCACCAAAAAAATATTTATTTAAATTCGTTGTAGTCCTTCTTATTATTTATTAACGATTATTTCCTCGAGAATAGGGGAGGGACGAAACTCAATACAACGACATTTAACTAAATATTTTTTGCCATGGCTTCCTTGACTAATTCAAGTACTTGTAAAAGAACACAAAAAGGAGATTAGAAAGGGACGGACCGTCAAATAATAAAATATTAAAAGCGAGAGGGCTGTGGGGGGGGGGACTAATTGTCGCATCTTCACACGTAACGATTATTATTTTGTTTTCTCTTAATACTCCTTAGGTACGTATGACTTACTAGCGAGTATACAAACGCTTCTTCACTTACGTTCGCTCTTTTTCGTAATAGATGAAGAGTGGGAATGCTCGGATTTAGGATTTTTTTTTTTTTTTTTTTTCGACATGGCACTAACTAACCGTGGAATGATTATGGCGCGATATTCTTTCCGTTTCATCGAAAGTATAACAATTAAGCGTCGCTTCAATCCTACATCTTTTGTTTACTCGTTCCTCTTTCACTTCATCATCTTAAGAAGCTTTCACGTTAAAAATCGTTAGTGTCTTACATTGGATCATTGTAATTTCTCATTTCTTTCATCACGAATATTATTTTTCGTCTCTTCTTCTTTTGGTATAATTCATCGTATTATACACATAAAATACCGAGTGAATGAAGCCAACCAACACAATCCAATCGGTATATGGAGTAGTTATCGGGCACCCATCCAATTAATAACAATTCTATTGACTGAATCACGCCAGCTGATAAATATTTATATACACACATGTATTTGTATATATTTAAAATGCTACCTAAAAATCTTTTACTCTCGACAGACGATGAGCTAAAAGTAAACCTGATAAAAATCCACTGTCATCTTTTTTTTCCTCAATGATTATAAAATTAAAAAAAAAAAATGAGGTAAAACTGTTTTTTTGGTACAATAACCCTGCCTTATAAGTCTCACATGGAAAGAAAAAACTTAGCAGGACGGTTAAAAAAATACAATAAAATATTTGTTTCGCACGTGAGATAAAAACATCGAACGAAATACGTTTAAAACATTACAGACTAAGTTTCTGTCCTAACTCAAAACCTTTTGGTTGGGTCATTTTGTAGGGAGATGGTTATACCAAGAAAAACAATATTTGGGTGAAAAAAAAAATCAAGTAACCTAAACCATGACGATGGCCTCCTTGCCGCAGAAGAGGAATGGGTACTGATCAATCATCGTCTGGACCACGTCTTCGAGGTAAGGCCTCATCGCCTCGAACTTTCCAAGATCCTCAAAGGTAATTGGTAACAACGTCGGCCACCAGCAAATCGCCAAATTTTTGCTGTCCATACTGTTCAGTTTGCAGTTCTCGGCCACTCTGAAAGATTAAAAAAAAATGAAGTGAGAATAAAATCACTTTCCTCGTAAATAAAAATCACTTTTAAAACTGCATGTGTTAAAATACTCACTTGACAAAGTGCTGGAATACGAATTTTAGAACGTCAAAGTTGACAACGTTGAGTTTGTTCAGCATCATGCGTAGAGCCAGCAGCCTGCCGCTTCGATCTAGAAACGCAGCAGTCGCAGAGGAAAGTGGAGAAACAAAACGTTATTTGCGACATCGAAAGCCAACGAGCGCGCCAAGTTCATAATTAAGGTGGTGGATACGTGAATGAAAAAATAAACAACTACACTATTCGATTTTTTTTTTTTTTTATATTTTGATGCATATCTACCGCCTTAAGTACGTGTTTGAAATAACAACTAAATTAAAGAAAACCAACCTTCCATATTCATGCATGTCGCGGACATCGGTTTGCTGATACCACGTGCACCTTTTCATATAAAAAAAAAGAACAAAACGACAATTGTCAAAATAAATCTTTGCTAGTTGATTTTAATGTATGCATTAAAAAAAAAAAAAAAGAAAAAGTGCAAAATTAAACAGCACTCTGCTAATTAAGAAAATAATATCTAAAATATTGCAGCGCAGCCTAGATAATTACTTTGTATAAATAAAAGAATAATCATTCAATAATGAGATGAGTAAAAAAAAGCGTGCCTTGTAAAAACAACAACTTACCCGATATATCCTCAAGCTGGCTCATACTATCTTTATCGATAAGGGGTGGTAGCCTCTTTGAGAAGAAATCTTTCAGTGCCGTGGCAACGGCGTTAACGGGAATGTCCAAAGAGTGTATGTCTACGTTGCCATCTACGAAATATCACTTTTTAGTATCCATCGACCGGATTACTTTATATCATTTAAATCAACGAAACGCGAAAATTATTTACCTTCTTCAAACTTTTGGAACAACAATTCGACGTGGGCACGATTACCAGGCACCCTGTATATACCCTCGGAATCGAGCCCTTCATCCTCGATAAATCTAACGCACTTCTCGAGGAACAACGGAATGGGATTCGTATCACTTTGAGCAAAATCTTCGATCAGCGTTTGAGACATAGGCTGGAGCGCCATGTTAATGTTACCACCGCCCGAGGCCTGCTTAGTCTGTTTCGTTTTTTCTTGCTTCTTTTTCTCACGCTCGCGCTCTTTTTCCGCGTGCTTCTTTAATTTCTCCTCTTTCAGTCTGCGTTTCTCTATTTTCTCGTCTTCTTTGGCCTTTTGTTTGTCCCGTTTCCGCGTCAATTTATCTTGTCCATCCTTGCTCTTGGTAAGTAGACCAAAACTTGGTGAATTGATTTCACGGGGGGACGAGACGTCTAAACTTGATTCATCATCGGGTAGGAAGTTGTTCTCGCCCGTGAGGCCTCGCTGTTTTGCTGACATCGTGCTGAACATTTCTTGAGTTACGTGTTTCAGGTTGAATGGATGCTGGAGACTTGAGGCCAAGTGCTGGGGTGGCAGAGAATTACCGAATTTATTTTTGCGTGGATTCGTCGTCGGGGCCACCGGATACTGCTTCGCATGCTGTTTGTTTCGAGATCTAGATTGCTCCTGGTCGCTTGACTCCGAACTGTCTGGAGTTTCACTCGACACTGTAAATTTCAAGATGACAATTTAAATATCTGTAACTTCAAACTATTAAGCGTTTTCAAGTTTACCTCGCTCAGTGGAATCAACTCGCCAGCTTTTATCGTCTTTTACACTGTAATTAAGACCGATAATACCATCGGTAAGTGGCCCGCCTCCTCCTGATATGCCGGACAACGACGGCACCTTGGGAGTCGCGACCGGTATGGCGGTTCGCTTTTTACGCGTGCGTTTGTGCGACGAGATCTTTTTATTGTTTAGTTTTCCCAATGCCTCTGCTATCCTTTGGCGCTCCAATGAACTCCACTCAGAGTCTGAATCACTGTAGGCTGTTGAGGGAGAGTCTGAAATAAATTTTCAAACATTAATTACCAGTTTTTTCTTTCAATCATTTGTGCAAAGACACTTACAAGGGTGGCCCTTATCTTTTCTGTGTCGTATTTTTGATTTATTATTCAGAGAATCGTGTACCAGGGTGTACACATAGTCCCCATCGTAGTGGGAATACAGATTTGGTACAACATCTTTGACCTGGACGAGGACAATTATAAAATTTAACACAACACCGTTCATAAAAAAAAAAAATAAAAAAAAAAAACCATTCAAACAAGTTTAAACTCACTTGTGCGTATTCAGAGCCAAGATCAACCATCTCGGGTGTAGCCAAGGGCGCATGTCCCAGACTCATTTTGCCATGCTCATCCTTTTCCCCAATAGCCATACGCGATATCACTTCCGACACGTTGGCGAAATCTTTAGAATTGATTTTACCGGGCTGCTGTTTTATGAGAGTTTGGCTGTTTCCCTTGGGTCTAGACTTAGTCTGGGGTATGTTGCGTCTACCCGTTGTGAAAGCGCGATGAGAGTAACTGTTTGTCACACCGTCCTGTTGCTGCTGCTGGTGCATGAAGGTGTCTTTCACCCAGCCTGAAACCGTGCGAAAGTGCTTCATTGCTTTTCGCATGGCAGGGGAGAAAGAAAAACAAATGTTTGTTGTAGTATCGTTTGACAAGTATTGGCTTTGGCATTTATGTTAAGTGATTTATGATGCATCAAATGGTTTGATTATTGAAATAAAGAATTTTACGCTATATCGTACCAGACAGCTTGCTGGTGATGTCGCCACCTCGACCGTAGTCCCGATCTCGTTCTTCGCGATGATAGTCAACTTGGCTGTAAATATCGCTATCGTCGCTTGGAGTCGCCCGATTGTCGACAAAATGCTCGTTCAGGCCACCTTCGCCCAATTCACCGTCGGGCGTCAACTGTTCGTACGATTCTGAGCCACTTCTGAAAGTTACCGACATACTACTTCACGTTAGACGAGGGAGATTACAGTAAAGGTCAAAAAGACAGAGGAACCATATTGTCAAAGATAGGAGAGTCCAAGGAAAAATGAAAGTTAAAAGACAAGAGAGTACTAACTTACCCGTCATCGGGTGTTTGCAGGTGGTAGCTTTCGTGCCGAGGTGGTGGCATAGGATGCAGAGCTGAATATTCGAGAGTGCCTTCGCCACTGTCATTGAGATTCCCAGGTTCTTCCATATTAAAAGCCTGCTCGATCTCTGGCTTTTTGTCCCACACCTCCTTGAAGAATGGCGTATAGAAGGCCGCTAATAAAAACACATTGATTTTTTTAAATCGAATATTGTCACATGAAATTAGACGGAGTGGAAATGATGTACTTTTTTGTTGGCAGGATGATGACGAGGTCATAAAGTGAGCCTGAAGCTTATCAGCCGTGGCATTTCCTTCGGTAATAAGATGATGGCTTAGGTCATTTGTAAAAAATGCATTAGCACCTCCGCTGTCGGTCACTGCCATTATCTGAATCGGCAGGTTTGGAATGTTGTGCGAAAAAGCGCTGCAAGATGAAATGATGAGCGATATAGAAAAACCAAACTAGGAATCAAAGATAATTAGTCCATGTAATGCGAACGTACTTCAACGTGGCCAAGGAAGCTTTTCTTTTGGTAGAATAAACAAGTATGAAACCGTGCACGAGCTCATCTCTAAAAGCATTTGCCCCGTGAAAACTCGATATCGTGACCTCGACGCGACGCTTCGAGTCACCGAGGAAAGTTTCCAAAACAATAGAGCGCTCGCTACTCAGGAAACAACACTGATGGCTCAACAATGGAGCAAGCACGTTCTCAACCGAATATGGGTCCCCGCAGAACATACACATGATTATTCTGGAAAATTATGAAAAACCATTTTTGTAACATTGTGAAATGAGAGTATTTCGGAAAGTGCAATTTACCTGATATCTGGTTCCAAGCACTCTATGACGCTTTGGTAAATATTAAGAAAACCAGCTCTATGGTTGATCGCTTGGACGAGCTGTTGAAGAGCTTCTTTTACCAACGACGATGGGAATCTCTTATCCTGTTCAAGATCTTCGAGGGCTACGTCAATAAATGGACATTGCAGACTGAAACAAGCATTTATATAGATGTGCAGTTCTCAAAGCCTTAGAATTATTATTTCTTTTATTTTACAAGTAGTTACCTGTCGGACAGGTTTTGCCCTTCCTCGCGAAGCCTCATGGCTTCGAGCTCGTCAGTGTGCGAGTCCGGAACGAACAGAATAACAATCGGCAAACCCTGGAAGGGTAGTCGATCTTCTTGTTCTAAATTCGAGAGCAACGTCTTCTCCAACGAAGAACGGACGTACTCATACGTCTCTTCGTTCGAGTATATGCAAAAGGAACCATGAGGCAGAAAGTCGGAGGTGGTAAAGGAATTGTGGGGCAGTCCGACGTCGCCGTCGATCACGCGGTAACCTAGTGTGTACAATTGGCAGTCAATTTCCACCTCGTCGTCCTCAGTCTGGGAGCGAATCTCGCGAGCGAACTCCTCGCTCAACCCACTACCACCCAATATCACAAGATTAAGTTGGTTGTTTTCTGAACTCAATTGCCACTGACTGCTGTGATTCCACGAGGACGGCCTGTGAGCTTTGGTTCCCAAGATTCGTTCGATCAACGGATCCATGCAATTGGGAAAGGCTGGACAGTGCTCGCGGATAGGACAATGGACAAAGCCTAAATGCTGAAAGAGCATTAACTTTCTGTCTTGATCTAATCTATCCAGGGCTTTGTACCTGAAAATTTAAAAAATAATGTCAATCCACACTACTTACCGTTATTCGATGTACTTAAGTGACGATTTACCTGAAATCGTCGATTAGAGCGTCGGTAATTTCTTTGATGTCATCTTGTGTGATTGTGCCAGTGGGAGCAATACTTTTGTAATGATAAAACAAATCGGCGTGCTCCAATAATAATTCTTGAAAATTGTGCTTGGCTTTCTCGATAATCTCTTTTTGATGCTGATCATAAATTTCTTGGCAATCGTGTTGTGACAGTGCCTCGAAGCACTCACGTCCCATGAATAGCACCCGCACCTCGGATAATTGCTTGCCAGGAGTAACGTAACCTGTCTCTTCGAGTAGTTGCTTGAACTGTTTTTTCCACCTACGATGAACAAACATGTCATGCTTTTAAACTATTTTTCGCTGTGAAAGAGCTTTTTAAAATTTTTTTTTTTTCTCAAAAACATTTACTTGGTTACCCCGTGATTGATTGTCATGTGCACGATTTTTGAATTATAAGTGTATGTACATGTATGTATGTGTGTTATTGCAGTAAATATAAAATTGAACTAAAAAAAAAAATTAATTTGTCATACTATGTAACTGATCCAAGCCAAACACATAAGCCCCCAGTGCAGGAAGAAAAGTTTGAAGGTACTAACAACTAATAGCGATAAATTAGCGTGTAGTTACCTTTTTGGAAGTCTTCAAAAGAAAGACGCCACCCAGAATAAAGCAAAAGCATTAGTATGCTGCAAATATAATCCTTTGCCAGCAAAATAACTTTTAATTACATCAAACGAGAAAATTTCGAGGAAAGGTGTACTAATAAATTTCATCGTTTGACTTTCAGCCATAATAAATTCAATAAAACCAATGGTTAGTAAAAGCTACAGCACACCCTAGTATCTACGCGTAAACACTATGTGCGCATTAAAATAAGATTCGCTTCAATTTCTATTGTTTATAGCACCTAGTAAGGAAAAATCAATGACTACTCACTCAAGTCGCCGTTGCTCTTGCTGCAATGCATTTACATGATTCTTAAATACTGTCTCAGCCTCGGGCGTCTCTAATACATCGTACGGTATTTTTGATGTATTGTTCTCGCCAAAATCGTAATCAATCCAAGGTATGTCTTCTGGACACTCATAAAAGTAACGATCAAAGTCAGGATGTTCTTTGATGAACTGTTGGACGTTTGACCATTCCCTGCAACAACAAAAAATTTAATTTTTACACAGGGCTCAAAAAAAAAATCACTCCAAAAAACTATTATTTACTCGTTAATTAAATTTGCAGGATCCGGACTAATCTCGTGCAAAATGTCGGGCAACAATTCAAGGTAGCCTGATATCTTTTTAGCCACTTGCTCATCCTTGAGTTTTTTTATGTGCCGGCGGAATAGCCGCTGCGTAGCGTCTATACCGAATAGCTCGACGAACGTCGTAAACTCCCTGTGTTGAGCAAGCTTTTTTGACGCCTGGGACCAGATTGCTCGATAATCCTGTACGTGAATGCGTATGAGCCTCTGAAGCGATTCTGTTGATGCATCCATGAGCTCTTTGCGCTGACGTGCTGCTTCAGTGAACGGTAAAATCTGTTGAGAGTACAAACAAAAATCAATACTTCAATTTTTACAATTGGTCGTATATAATTGGTCGTTTAATTGAGAGTTTGAAACGTACCTTTGTGCGCAACTTCGTTTTATCGACGAACTGAGCTATAGTCATGAAAGCGAGATCTACGTTAATATTCTCGTGCGCGGATGTCTCGACCATCAGAATCGAGCCTTTGTATTCCTTCCTCATGACCAGCTTTTCAGCTTCCTTGACGTACTGCTCATTTGCGTCGTCGTTCTTTGTCGTCACCAAAACGATCGGCTTCTTTGTTTTCATGAGGTTGTTCAAAATGTTCACCACATAATCAATCTGTTTTTCCACCGACCTATTGGGCACGGCGCTCACGTCAAACACACACAAGAAGCCGTCGATATTCAATTTGCCATCGGGAAGAACTTTCTGCTCGTATTCTTTCTCGATACCCAACTGATTCTTGCAGATGTACATGAGCTTCTCGGCGCTCGTAATTTTAGTGGCAGCACAGCGCTTGTAATACGGCTCCATCTTCCCACCTTTGAACGGTTGGAATGACGAGTCATCAATGAACTCTGTATGCTCAATGACCTGGAACGAATAATCTGTCGAACCGTCCTCCATTGGCTTCACGACTTCACCCCAATATAAAAAGTGGTCATTGTTCACTACCCGACCACTGAAGTCAGACTGTAAAAAACCAATTTCCATAAGTAAAATGAACACAATAAAAATTTTTCAAGTAAATGGATCATCAGAGAGAATTATACCTGTGACAGTACAGATATGTGATCTACACTGTAGTCGTCACTATGTGAGCGCATGAAGCGATTACACAGGCAGGACTTGCCAACGCCTACGGAGCCTTCGTTGCCAGACAATCCGACCACCGCAACGTTGATGCTCTTCAAGTTATCGTTCTTGCGAGCCATTTTTATCAACTGCTCCTTTCGAGCTGATGCTACTTTCCAATGATCTAAACTCAGGCTCGATGTTCAGTAGACACTTTTGCATTTCACTTCAGTGGCTCCTGGATTTTGCTGACTTTGGATATCATTGCTGCGTTGCTCTAAAACGAAAAACGAAAGAAGAAATTTTTTGTTTTTTTCAAAAGAGCATAATCAAAACGGTTTCCAACCCACCTTTCAGAGCTTTACTGACTTTTTTTGGTAACATTTTGTCTGTCACATAAGGCTGAACTTAATAATGACATCACAGTCAAGTTAAGCTAAACATTTCAGTGGAGTACAAAAATTACTTGTAAAGTACAAATATTACTTTAGAGTTTATATCACATTCAGTTGCAAAGAATATTATTTGATATTCTTGAGCAGAGCAATGTTTTTCTTCTAAAATGGCACTGGGTATCTGAAAATAAACAAACGTATAATGTAACAATTTATAATGATACTGCAATGTTACACTAAATTCTATAGACTTATATAGTTGTTTTATCATCAAATCTTTTGTTAAATATTTATTGGCTCGTAAAGGCTATTTTAATACTTAAAGTCTACTATGTTGAGTTATAAAATTCGCTAATGATGTCCTGTCTGAGTCAATCAAAATTTAATTTGTGTACAAGAGTAAATGCTTGAAGAAAAAAAATCAATGTACCACAATGTTTAGAATATATTTACACGTGTTAAAAAGTATTGTCAGAAACTATGTTTAACCAGCAGCAATTAGCAAATGCCTCTTAAATGTTCACCTTCACACCTGAAAAATTTCACACTTCAAGCTATATCTACGTCATGAATCATGCTCTTTAAAACTCAAAACCAACAATGTTGACTATACCTTGCAGATCGTTTTTATATCATCAAAAAAAGAGTTAAAATATTTTACGAAATTATAAACCATGTTAACAACAGAACATACACCCATGACAGAACTTTCAAGGTGTCATCTCACAAACAAAATAACAAACAAACACAAAATGGCATCAAAGAAGTGTCAAAATTAACTTTTGGAAAATCCTACCTGGTTATTAATCATAAAAATGCCTCTTAATCACCATACACGAGTACCATACATGTAATTCATAGAGCAGGACTGAATGAACCTGGTGCATTCGTCGTTGTTCTCTCTATCACACACATACCACCCCGGTACCCCCCGATCAATCATCTCCACGGCACACGTAAACAGACGCCCCGGAGCACGTCGCCTAGTCCCAAGAAAAACACACACCATTCGCCTGCCCAGGAGTCTGGAGTTGGCTTGTACTACAAAAAACCTACACGCTCAAAAGACACAGACAGCACCACCCACACACACATCCCCCGCAAAGTCGAGAAAATCCTCCGAGACACACAAAGGATATCTGTACAACTCTCGTCGTCCTCCTCCTCGACTCCTCGGTCCTCACCTTTTGTTCATCAAGATTCCTCAGCGCGCATCAGCACGAAAACTCTCCAGCCCCATCCGCTTGCGCAGCACACATCAGGCAGTTGGCTCTCATATCCCGGCCAGCAACCCTATATAGGTGCGATGTAACCCCCAAAGGGGTTGAAGACTTCCTGCCAGAGCAGCCTAGCTGTAGCGTCGTGCTTGATACACACATAGACACATTTTCGCGTACGCGCAGATAAATATATACGCGTGACACCGGCGCTTTCACTATCGCACGGGCTCCCTCAGGATGTTATATGCAGCGCAGCAGCCAAGCCCCCCCGGAGAGCTGCACCGCGGTTATATACTAAACGGCTCGTCTCGGCGACCTTGTGTTGCCGATAAGTAAAATGTCACTCCGATGATGAAAACAAAAAAAAAAAAAAAAAAAAAAAACAACACTCTGACTCGCACTGTTTTCAACGTAGGTACTTATACGTAACTATTTATACATTACATAAAACGATGAGGTCGCTTTCGTTATTCCAATGTTCAATTTTTAGTTGGTTGGTGGATTTTTATGCGAATAAAAAGACTCGGGTAATTCTTTCGCGGATCAAACACTTTACGTGCACCTACCCCCAATCAGCCCCCAATACGTCAAGTCGCGAAGAACAAACACTGACTGTCTCGCCGAGGAGCCATCTTTGATGTGTGCGGGGTATGTACTATATATATATATGTATATATACACCTCTCCCCCAGCCCCCTAACCGCGACAGCTCGAACTACCGTGGTGTCCTTGTTGCTCCTTCGTGGGTAAGAGGAAAAACACGGGGGGGGGGGGGGAGATTACACACGATTTTCTCCGATGGGCTCTCTGAAAAACGTTTACTCGAGTGTAATTTTTTATCAACTGTTTGACTTTGTTCATAATATGTGAATGCAAATTCTTACTTTTTGGAGTTACATGTTGTTATGTATTCTGCAAACAAACAAAAATTTCTTGCAATTTCATCACGTTTTGGTACGTATAAAAGTTACGAGAGCATACATTTCATTTGTTAGAATGATGTAATATAAACGGATGAAAAAAATAAACGGGTAAACAAATTTAAGTTTTATAAGGAATTTTTAGTTGCCACTCGAATCAAAACAATAATGTTTTTTAAACACTTGGTAGGTATGGTTTTTTTTTTTTTTCTATAATCACAGTCGGCAGTGGTGTTTATCGCACTGTCCAATGTTTAACGTGGTGCAAATGATTTTTCTCCGCCTGTTCGTTTACTCATTGTTTTAAAACGTTGTTGATGTAAAGAAAAAGCTTCAATGCGATCTCATTCCAAGAAATTGAACAAAAAAAGACATGTAGCTTAATTACGAATAGGTCGAATGTATATAAATCGTCAAAACATTTATCATAAATGATTGTGCACGTTAATGTGTTTACGTCCAAGTTAACCCTCCGTCTCCCTAAATATATGTATCGATCCTCCAAAGAAAGCGACGTAATTTCCTCTATTGCGTCGTTCACACGTCCCATACTCGTTGTTCTTCTTCAAGATCTCCGCTGTTGTAATATTTCATAACACACACCATATCGAAGTATAACACCTTTTGATGATTTGTTTTGATTGATTTTTCAATGTACATTATTATCAGTAAATAGTAACCATTGTTTATTAAAGTAAGAAAAAAAAACTTTAATTTTGCTACTCGGTGACGTGTAAAACAAAGAAAAAAAAAGAAAAAAAAGGATATGACATACAGTTTAGGGCGTTTGTCAACAAAACATGAATCGTCCTGGTAAAAATGAACAAAATTTATTGTTTCGTGTACAAATGATACATATAAATAAAAGCCTAAGTCTATAGTTAGAGATTATCGTGCGTGTGCGCGTGCAAGACGCAAAATAAAGTAAAAAAAGAAAGAAAAAAAAAAAAAAAATCAATCTCGAAAAATCAATACTCCTCGGCCCCCTCGCCCTCCCCCTCGATCGAATCCATGCCAACTTCCTCGTAGTCCTTCTCGAGGGCGGCCAAATCCTCCCGCGCCTCCGAGAACTCGCCCTCCTCCATACCCTCGCCCACGTACCAGTGGACAAAGGCCCGCTTCGCGTACATCAGGTCGAACTTGTGGTCCAGGCGCGCCCACGCCTCCGCTATCGCCGTCGTGTTGGACAGCATGCAAACGGCCCGCTGCACCTTGGCCAGATCACCGCCCGGCACCACCTGCACAACATTATTCCCCAAAACCATCAAATTCCGGTTCCCCGTGTCGTCCTTTCCCCCCCCCCCCCAAAAACTTACCGTGGGCGGCTGGTAGTTGATCCCGACCTTGAACCCGGTCGGGCACCAATCCACAAACTGTATGGTCCGCTTGGTCTTGATGGTCGCGATGGCCGCGTTGACGTCCTTGGGCACCACGTCGCCCCGGTACAGCATGCAACAGGCCATGTACTTGCCGTGTCTCGGGTCGCACTTGACCATCTGGTTGGCCGGCTCGAAGCACGCGTTGGTTATCTCGGCGACGGACAGTTGCTCGTGGTAGGCCTTCTCCGCGGAGATGACCGGGGCGTAGGTGACCAGGGGAAAGTGGATACGGGGGTAGGGTACGAGGTTGGTCTGGAACTCGGTGAGGTCGACGTTGAGGGCACCGTCGAAGCGGAGGGAGGCGGTGATCGACGAGACAATTTGGCCGATCAGCCGGTTGAGGTTCGTGTAGGTGGGCCGCTCGATGTCGAGGTTGCGCCGGCATATGTCGTAGATGGCCTCGTTGTCCACCATGAAAGCGCAGTCCGAGTGCTCGAGGGTCGTGTGGGTGGTGAGGATCGAGTTGTACGGCTCGACCACGGCCGTGGACACCTGGGGGGCAGGGTAGATGGCGAACTCGAGTTTCGATTTTTTCCCGTAATCGACGGACAGGCGCTCCATGAGGAGGGAGGTGAAGCCGGAGCCGGTGCCACCTCCGAACGAGTGGAAGATCAAAAATCCTTGGAGACCGGTGCATTGGTCGGCCAGTTTGCGGATGCGATCGAGCACGAGGTCGACGATCTCTTTGCCGATCGTGTAGTGACCGCGGGCGTAGTTGTTGGCCGCGTCCTCCTTGCCGGTGATCAGCTGCTCCGGGTGGAAGAGCTGCCGGTATGTGCCCGTACGTACCTCGTCTAACGGGGTAAACATTATACATGTTATATACGTAATTATGGTGGTTGTTGAGAAAATCGGTAAGGCTAATTATTGGGGTGAAAAACAGTTCTTACCAACGACGGTCGGCTCGAGATCGACGAAAACGGCACGGGGCACGTGCTTGCCGGAACTAAAAACATCACAAAAAGTCGATTTTTTAGTTCCCCTCCTCAAACGATCTCTCGATTATACATTAAAATTCAAATGTACCCGGTCTCGCTGAAGAAGGTGTTGAAGCTGTCGTCGCCGCCGCCGATCAACTTGTCACTGGGCATCATACCGTCCGGCTGGATCCCGTGCTCCAGGCAGTAGAGCTCCCAGCAGGCGTTGCCGATCTGCACGCCGGCCTGGCCCACGTGTACCGATATGCACTCGCGCTGAAAATCGGTATCGTATGCATGTATAATATCTAGTATCTATTTTAGGTGTGCGCAAGTAAGCATACAGGTATATATAATTAGCGCGTCCGCGCTATTTTGGGTAACCGGCGTGCAATTGCGCGCAACACAGTTGAAATTATACTGAACAAATATATACCGCGTCACGGTGGTGCAGGAAACCTGGTAAAAACGCCGCAAAAAGGAGTAAGAGATAAAAAAAACAGTGCGCGACGTCGACAGGTGCAATATATCATATTACAATCTCAAATGAAGCTCGTGAATTTTAATTTTTACAGGTGCTCGCGATCGACTTGTGCCGATTTTTATGTACAAGGTTGAAATTAAATTTTTCAATAAATGTCAATATCGTTGTTTATTGTTAATTTGAAACATCTTTTCTCACTTGTATTTCTTAAAGCTTAAATATGGGTATACCTTGTTGGAAGAGTCTTACTTACCATGTTGAATAGAAGAGAAAAATCGACGAGTTACTCCTGAATATCCAAACGCAAAACTGTAGTACGTATATCTTGTTAATATACTCGTATGGGGGGGGAAAAAAAAACGGGTCGGTGTATAAGCGCAAGCCGTTTAAGCGAAGCTGGCAATGTTGCTTCTCCAAACGATCCCTGCGTTTTAAGGCGAGTCCGCGCCGAGCGCGGGACCTTTATAGACTCGCCTCCGTCCGACTCGCGCCGGCGCTCTTCTTTACCCCGTCGCAATCCATATATTTATACACATGTATAGTTACCTGCGTGTGGAAAATAGTTCGTATGGATGTATTATATTCCCTCCTCCTTTGCTTCGTACGTTATACTAAACGGAGTCAGCGAACGACCCACGCGTGTATGCCCACATTTTTTTTTTTAAAAGGCCAACACAACGCACATTTTGTATACAATAATGCGCGCAGCATCACTCACTACATCTACTGTTGCAGCTATTTCATGTTTTCGCGAAAAATAGCTTCACACCGCACTTTTAGACACATGGGAAAACTCAATTTCCTTTCGGCCTTGCATAGGTTGCTATTATGCGCTTGACGATGCTGTTTCAGATCAAGAAATCCAATACCGATCTCTAATTACATGATATCCGTGCAGTACAATGCACACGCCTGCGCGTCAATAACATACAACACAACAACGATGATTGCGTGAATCCATGTGCACGTTCATGTAGATTCATTGTGGAAAATATGATTTTTCCGTAAACGGATACCGATTTTTTTTTGTAAAATTGTACCCTTCGAGTATACATGCTTTTTTTCAAGACGGACCAAGTTATCGACGACACGATTTTTTTCCATGTCAATTCCCTCTGAAAGCCCATCAACCACGTGCTATTTGATGTTGAATTCGCGAAAATACAAAGGCATCCCATGGGTCTTTCGTTCCAGAAAATCGTACGGCGAAAGCGCGTTGGTATACACGGCAACAGCCGTAGCGGAGACTCCCATAGCGGTTGCGTGGGTCAGAAATAGTATACACGCGAGTGCGCGATACTCGGAGGCTGCGGGGAAAAAGAAAACGTCAAGCTTCGCCGTTGTCGCGACACTTATCCAGCTCGGGGGGCCTTCTCCTCGTACGCACACTCCGTCCGGGGACGTACCAATTTTAGAAGAGCCAAGCAATTGTGCTATTATTGTACTTTGGGCTTGCCCATCTGTACTACAAGTATATATTATATACACAATATATTTGCACGGATTATTATTATTCACGTTTTGATGATGGATGTTACTTTTCCGTATATATATATATATTTTTTTTCTTCTTTCCTCGTAAAGAATACGTTTTCATCAAAAGCGTCGTACCATTTAAACATCCGTGTGTTTGGTGCAAATTGTCAAATACACTCCCATTAATCCAACACGCGGACCCGTCAACAAGGCGTATGTCTTTATTTTATTCCCAAGAGATCCTGAAAAAAAAAGAGGTAAGTTATACGAGCGGTCTCGAGTCGTTTCCCTTGGTCGCGCTAAAACTCGCTCTGGAAGTACATATACATATATATGCATTATCCATTCCCGCGCGTAGGTTTGTACACGGCAAAAGCATCATATGGACAAACACCGCGCATATATATATACTTACACCTATAGGTAGGGCAGTAAAAAAAAAAGTGGCAGAACAGCTCGGTGTATAAGAGATCAACGGCCTCGGCTATATACATGTACCCGATCCGACCGCCTATACAATTATATATATGTGTACCGTATATTTTTATGTGAGACATGTATATAGGCGTGTGTTTATAATATATACAGGCTGATGCGCCAATTAGTTCCGCCCCGCGTGCCTTTTAGGCCCTAGAATACGCGCCAGCAGCAACGGCACACTTTTATACATCCGCAGCTTCTCTTCCTACTCGTCGTTCCAGCAGTGGGTACCTATACCTACTTACAAAGTTTTTTTTGCTATTATATTATATAATCGTACGTTTTACCAACAAACATTATATTTAATATCCAGAATATGGTGTACATGTATAGGAAGCTCAACCGATCCCGCGGAATCGGCGCGGTTTCTCGTGTCTCGCAAAACGATCGACGAAGCATTTTTTTTAACGGGAGTACACGAAAATCCTACGCTCCGAGGAAAAAAAAAAAAAAAAGAAGAAGTAAAACACCTCCAGCGATGGTGCTCGTAGAGCGTAAAATCGGGATAGCGAACAACCGATCGCGCGTGAAACGAGAGAGGAGGGGAACAACGCGTAATACGCGGAGGCTGACAGCATCGGAGGCGTTCGTCCCATAAATGGACACATGTGTGCCCGTACGCACTACTTTCGCTTCTACATATGGTTGACTTGTTCCGTCGATGTGCACGTAACGTATAAAAAAAAAAACAACTACGCTATGTATATACACATAAGTGGAGGGGACCTTAATTGTTATGATACATATGTACGTTTGAGGCTGTACAATAGAGAAGGTGTGTGTGGGACGCCTTTTTGATCATCGGCTCGATTTATTAAAATTGCTTACGTGCATCAGGTTTTGTGCAAATGAGGAGACAATATATATATATATGTGTGTGCTACCGATCGTGGAAGGTCGCGTGTATATATAATAGCCGCAGCGTCGATGGGTGTGTTGTTGATTCAACTGCTCTTTTGGACGGATGACTGGATCATCGTCGAAATCATTGAAATACACTGGTACTAACACGTCACTATAGCTCATATTTTTCCATGATAAAAATAATGAGAGGCAGCTGCAATAAGGGGTGAATCGCGGACTTGAAAACAACCAAAGTTATCCCTTCTCAACTAAAAAGGGCCGCCTAAATAATCAAGGAGGGTAAAGTGAAGTATTTTTAAACTTTTGAAAGAACCTCTCCGCTCTCGCTTTTACTGTTTGTCGGTAACGTCGATTTCACCCAAACCAATAGCCAGTAGACTTGTCGATGAAGTAGCGAACGACACTGACATCATAAGGTTATAGAAAAAAAAAGAGAGCTCTCTCTCCTTTTCGTATGGTTAATAAAAAAAAAAAAAATTCGCCAACATTGCCACATAGGTGTATACATTTATACCTATTAGTGAGTATTAGTTCCAAACAACGCTAACGTCGCTAACGCAATGATCGCAACACATTACTCATGTTATATCTCCTATTTCTAACCTAACGAGCAGCATCTGCATGTCATTTATATATAACACATCAGCAGAGAGAGCCTGTCGGAGCTCAACACACAACTAAACAGCAGAAGCACAAAGGATTGTTTTATATACAGTGTACAGGTCAAACCTAGAGAGCGGCAGTGTCCTCCCGAGAGGAATTTTTAATTTTTCTATCAAGAAGTTCTGACCAAAAAACATGCCACGAGGTAAGTCTCTTATCGCTGTCGCCTTGTAACCATCCTCATACGATACGCGCCCCATCCGCGAGAATGTCTTCGTACTCCTTCTGGCCAACTGCGTCGTGAAAAAACATCTTTGGTAACGCGTCACACGTTTGAGTGGCCTTGAACGCTAGAGTCTCTTGTATTTTTTTGGCGGCGAGGTGCGTCGTGGGGATACTTTTCCACCCTCGTCGTTTAACATTTTTGCTTTAGTACTTTGTCTATTCCTCTGTTTTGGGTCCTATTTTTGGATTGACTATATATACAGCTGTTTTGTGTTGAGAGCAGAAGTATTTTCAAGGGGAAAGCCAAGTTGAGCTCAGCTGACTTGTATTTTTCAATGTCAACTGTGTTGAACTCTCTCTCACAATGATATCCTCCAACGTTTACATTTGATCATTATCCAATTTGTACAAAGACAGATGATATGCATGTACAAGATTTGGCTGTACATCATAATTGCCACTACTAGTTGGTTGCATTCATTGATCAACATTGAAAGACAGTTGAAACATTCTCTTATTCTAGCCAGTCGATTTTTTTCAAGTTACCTTACAATATTTATAAGGTGTATTTTATCTGGTTACAAAATTGTTCTTGTTATTTCTAGGTAAATTTGTCAATCACAAAGGCAGGAATCGACATTTTACCAATCCTGAAGAACTAGAGGAACAACGGAGACAGGAAGAAGAAAAGAAGAAATGGAGGAAAACCCAAGATTTATCAACGAGTGAAGATGAAGAAGAAGATAATAAGGCTGCTGGCGGCAAGAAAGGCTCCGATGACTCTAGTGATGAAAGTGAGAGTGAATCTGAGTCGGAAACTGAAGATGTATGCAACTTTCGATTTAATTGTGAATCTTATTAAAATTTATTACATTAAATCTGATTTTTCTTTGATGGAACTCCACAGGGAAAGAAGAAAGGAGTAGGAAGTTTAATTCAAATCGAAAATCCAAATAGGGTACAAAAAAAAGCAAAAAAGCTTTCGCAGCTAAATGAGGTACTGGCAAATGCTTCAAAGCCTGAATTATCTCGCCGAGAGAGGTATGTATCTTACACAAAATAAAAGCTACGCAACTGTTAAAGTTATGAAAAGTAAAAAAAAAACTTTTTTTTGTGCAGAGAACAATTAGAAAAGCAAAAAGCAGCGGCAAACTATCAAAGGCTGCATGCTGCCGGCAAAACAGACGAGGCGAGAGCGGATCTGGCGCGATTAGCTATAATTAAACAGCAGCGGGAAGAGGCTGCGAAAAGACGAGAGTTAGACAAGAAAACCAAGGAGCTTGCTACTCAGAAGCAAAAAGAAATGACGCAAAAGGCTCTGGGAAAGCGAACTTAGACTCAAACCGTTTGAGACGGTAACCTCTTTGCACTTTTGGATGCCTTGATGATCCAGAAAAAAAAAAAAAAAAAAAAAAAAAAAAAAAAAAAAAAAAAAAAAAAANGAACAACCCCCCCCATGTTTTTTTTTTTTTTTTTTCACTTTCACACATTCCATCATACATGCCGTTTCACTCGGGGGATGCTTTTGCTGGTGGTTTCGTTTTTATTTCTTGAAAAATTGTAAGCTAACGAGAGGACGAGGCCGTTATTTCGGAGCTATACTTAATCTCTTTTCCAAGCCAGTCATCTACGGGGTGCAGTGAGTCAGCGTGGGTCTACTGATGCCCATTGGAGCACCACACATCATTTTCTTTCTCTTTTTCGTTGCTCCGAAATTCCTTGGTGCTCCGCCACACTGCCGTTGGTCAGCTGATCGACTACTCGGTGGTGGAGTGCCTGCGTTGGTGTGTGTGATTTTTGGTATAAGCTTAGAGGCTCGTTTGTTAAGTAATTTGCACGTAAAGTAGCGAAATTCATTTACCATTAAAACGTCAGTCAAACTCGAGGCGTTCGACGAGTTTTTTATCTCATGTGCAACTTATCTCGAACCACGTAAAAAAAAAAACTCCGAAACTGACCGATTATCCGTGTTTTTCTTCTTACCCAACTCGCGTTAGCTCATCAATTCACTGTCCGGATGTGTTAATTATTTTATGCTATTCAATAAGCTGCACTCTCGCTTTCAAACGATGATCCGTACTTATACTTGCTGCCTCTTCAGTCAATAAACTGAGATTTCATAATTCCTATCTTGTTTGTCTCGAGCCTCATTATCAAAATTTCACCAGAGCGGCAACTCACGAAAATATTCGGCTCTTTCGAAAACTTCACTCAACTTTCACAATGCAAATCATAATACTTGAAAATGTCCAATGAAAAATACTCAAGCTTGTAACTATCCACAGAAAAACTCGGAAAAAAGGAACAGTAGAAAAAAAACAGTCAAAGGAAACATGCTGTTCGCAAGAGGACTGGCCCGCACGTCGGCCACCCTGAAGCAGCAGAACCAGGAGGTAGCCCAGGCAGCGGCGGTGGCCCTGCAGTGCCTGCAAAGCCGAGGCTACGCGGACCACCAGATCCCGGAGAAGCTCCAGGAAGTGCCGACGTCCGCGAATCCGAGGTTCTTCGACATGGTGGAGTACTTCTTCCACAGGGCCTGTCAAATCGTCGAGGACAAGCTCGTCGAGGACGTTGGCAAGAGGTCCCGGATGACCCTGGAGGATCGGAAAAAAAAGGTCAAGGGCATTTTGAAGATGATGGAGCCGTGCGACCACATCCTCGAGACCACCTTTCCGCTGAGACGCGACTCCGGGGACTACGAGCTCATTACCGGGTACAGGGCTCAGCATTCGACCCACAGAGTGCCTTGTAAAGGAGGTAGGCCAAGTAGATCTTTTTTTTTTTTTTCTCCCTAATCCTCGTTTGGCCTCCAAGTACAGGCAAAGCTACTTTTCCAATTTGTCATGTTTGCTTGGTCTACTTACGTTTCTTCAGCTCCACACTTATAATTCTTCACGAAGCAATGCGACCCTAACTTTTTACAGCATGATAAAAAAAAAAAAAAAAAAAAAACAATTTTGTCCCTGGATAGAAAATTCACAATTAACAGTGGTTTATATTTACATAACTCATTACTTGCACGTCGTGACTTTGATTATTGTGTTTGAGATACATATTCTGTACACTTTTCATTTTTGTATGGCTAACCGAAAAGAATAATTTATGCATTCGCGTATAGGCAAACGCGAGCAACAAAAAATGTGAAAAGCAACTAGTTTGCTGAAAATAAGTGAAAATTCTGTCAAGAGGAGCAAGATAAAATCGTCTGTGACTGCAATCGTCGGTCTTTATTCAATATATACTATTAATGATAAATTTCTCTGTGAGCGTAAGATAAAAGAAGCTGCTATTTAAAAAATTTCTTTTTATTACGTGATTTCTAATAAAAATATTGAGAGCATTAAAGCAATGGCCTTAATGATTCCTTAATGATGTACAAAAAATTTTAATACATTTATTTCAGAATAAATTTTCAAACTTTTACATTAAAAAATGCCACAATTTCGTTACACATGTATACAAAACACAACTCTGGTTTGAAATTTGTTAATATAAACGTGTCAAGACTGTCAGAATTCGTGAAGCTTTAAAGTTATGAATACTTAATTTCCAAATTAATGGTTGACCTTATCCATCTAAAAATTCAACATCAAAATGTGTTGAATAAAAATTATTAAATAATACATTCACAAGTGAACAAACGTTTTGAAGACAAAATAAGCTTTCGTGTTAAAAATTTTAAATCCTCGCATAGTAGTAGAAAGCTTGGTCCGCTTCGTGATTGCGTAACACCGATAACGATAATGAAAAACTGAAAAAGTTCAAGAAAACAGCTTCATTAAATGTAAGAACGAGCAATAACTGCATGCAGATTAATGGATATTGGAAAAACGCGATTCTGGTGTCTGATTGTTCAATTTTTTAAACAGTACACATTACCTACTACTACCTTCTAATGTATACAAGATTAAGTGGAAGAAAAAAAAACGTTAAATTCAACACTGTCATTCTTATTTACCAGCCAAAAATTGGCTGCCAAATTGAAGTAGTAAAGTAGTATACAAGTTCTGGTATTTTACCCAAATATAAATATAAAATTGAAAAAAAAAAAAATGAGATTCCTCAGCACAAAATTTTTGTTTCAAAAGGCAATACGAACTACTAAAAAAATAGAGTATAGTTAAACAACCGATCAATAATATGACTAACACACATATGAAAGTGTATCGTGTAATATCTTTGGTGTACAGAGGAATTATACACTGCGTTTACGCAAAAAAACACAAACGAAACTGGCATCTATAGGAACCTTCCACCTTCAGTAAGTACCTCTACTTATTATAGATAAAAAAAAAAAATAAATAAATAAAGACTATTATTCAACATACAACATATGTAATTGTTTAGATTTGATTTATATCGATTTGAGAAAATACAGTAGTGTTGTATCGATATCAATTAATGTTATACGGTCCTAACTTATGAAAGATATCTACAAGACGATTTGACATTAAAATACGAATGTTAAATGATTAAGCAAATTAATCATTATTTGCAATAAAAACTCAGAAACTACAATCGACAGCTCCGTATTTTCCAAATCGTCATTTAAGTAAAAAAATGTTTTTTCTAAGACAATCAAACAAATTTTAACCACTGAACTGGTAAAAAGGGGTTTTGCGTAATCCTATAAAAATTTAAACATTATTGTTGTCTCTACCAGCTGTAGATAACTACAACAGGTTGTCGCAATCTTAATGAAGAATTTTCTCAACAAACTATAGTATATTGTTTGTACTGTTTGTTTATAAACACGAGTCAGAGCAGACAATTTTCGAAAAGTAGCAGAAGAAAAGCATATAATATATAGGAGAGGAGCTCTCTCTCTCCTCCCTTCACTTCTTTTATAAACTTTTGCTCCGAAAAACCCGAAAGAGGAGCAGAGACGGCAAAGAGAAAGAGAGAGAGCAAAGGCTGTAGAGAGCGCGGAGACGAAACGGCCGGGCCTACCTCAGTGTGTGCAGTGCGTTTCTCGCGTGGCAAGCGCACATTCCTCCGTAGCCGTCGTCGTCTACGTCGATCGTAAGTATATATACCTACTTAGTTTCGTTGCACGTCGTCGTTCTCATCACCAAAAGCCGTCTGTCCGCACGTTTTTCCTCTCACCCTTCGGTGCATGCTTCGAATGCCCTTTTTCACCAACGAGCAGACACGGGAACAACCCCCCCCATGTTTTTTTTTTTTTTTTTTCACTTTCACACATTCCATCATACATGCCGTTTCACTCGGGGGATGCTTTTGCTGGTGGTTTCGTTTTTATTTCTTGAAAAATTGTAAGCTAACGAGAGGACGAGGCCGTTATTTCGGAGCTATACTTAATCTCTTTTCCAAGCCAGTCATCTACGGGGTGCAGTGAGTCAGCGTGGGTCTACTGATGCCCATTGGAGCACCACACATCATTTTCTTTCTCTTTTTCGTTGCTCCGAAATTCCTTGGTGCTCCGCCACACTGCCGTTGGTCAGCTGATCGACTACTCGGTGGTGGAGTGCCTGCGTTGGTGTGTGTGATTTTTGGTATAAGCTTAGAGGCTCGTTTGTTAAGTAATTTGCACGTAAAGTAGCGAAATTCATTTACCATTAAAACGTCAGTCAAACTCGAGGCGTTCGACGAGTTTTTTATCTCATGTGCAACTTATCTCGAACCACGTAAAAAAAAAAACTCCGAAACTGACCGATTATCCGTGTTTTTCTTCTTACCCAACTCGCGTTAGCTCATCAATTCACTGTCCGGATGTGTTAATTATTTTATGCTATTCAATAAGCTGCACTCTCGCTTTCAAACGATGATCCGTACTTATACTTGCTGCCTCTTCAGTCAATAAACTGAGATTTCATAATTCCTATCTTGTTTGTCTCGAGCCTCATTATCAAAATTTCACCAGAGCGGCAACTCACGAAAATATTCGGCTCTTTCGAAAACTTCACTCAACTTTCACAATGCAAATCATAATACTTGAAAATGTCCAATGAAAAATACTCAAGCTTGTAACTATCCACAGAAAAACTCGGAAAAAAGGAACAGTAGAAAAAAAACAGTCAAAGGAAACATGCTGTTCGCAAGAGGACTGGCCCGCACGTCGGCCACCCTGAAGCAGCAGAACCAGGAGGTAGCCCAGGCAGCGGCGGTGGCCCTGCAGTGCCTGCAAAGCCGAGGCTACGCGGACCACCAGATCCCGGAGAAGCTCCAGGAAGTGCCGACGTCCGCGAATCCGAGGTTCTTCGACATGGTGGAGTACTTCTTCCACAGGGCCTGTCAAATCGTCGAGGACAAGCTCGTCGAGGACGTTGGCAAGAGGTCCCGGATGACCCTGGAGGATCGGAAAAAAAAGGTCAAGGGCATTTTGAAGATGATGGAGCCGTGCGACCACATCCTCGAGACCACCTTTCCGCTGAGACGCGACTCCGGGGACTACGAGCTCATTACCGGGTACAGGGCTCAGCATTCGACCCACAGAGTGCCTTGTAAAGGAGGTAGGCCAAGTAGATCTTTTTTTTTTTTTTCTCCCTAATCCTCGTTTGGCCTCCAAGTACAGGCAAAGCTACTTTTCCAATTTGTCATGTTTGCTTGGTCTACTTACGTTTCTTCAGCTCCACACTTATAATTCTTCACGAAGCAATGCGACCCTAACTTTTTACAGCATGATAAAAAAAAAAAAAAAAAAAAAAAAAAAAAAAAAAAAAAAAAAAAAAAAAAAAAAAAAAAA
>NW_019379635.1:130358-146817 GCF_000648655.2 Copidosoma floridanum
AAAAAAAAAAAAAAAAAAAAAAAAAAAAAAAAAAAAAAAAAAAAAAAAAAAAAAAAAAAAAAAAAAAAAAAAAAAAAAAAAAAAATAGGTAAACGACAATAAATTACAATAAGTAAGGTAATTTTACGCGCACGCAACTACAACAGGTACATCGAGCCAAAGGCACTGAGCGGCAATTTAGGGATCAACCAGAGACTCGACGGCGTGGAAAAGCTGTTCGAAGGCCGGGTTCGCGGCCCCGAAGCTTTCGCCCTCCACAAAGGCGAGGTTTACGCCTCCCTGCTAACCGGCGAGATTGTCAAGATAACCAAGGACAAGAAGCTCGAGACCGTCTTCAAAATCAGCGAGCACGGCAAGCACCCCCCCAATTTATAACCCACAGTATAACAATGGACCCAAAATCAAATACATTTGTTTTGTTTTTTTTCCATCATCACAGACCCAGAGACAAAAACATACCGCAACGGCAGACCACTCGGCCTGCAGTTCGACAAGGCAGGCTTCCTGTACGCGGCGGATCTCTTCTTCGGTATCTTCAAGATAGATCTCACCACCAAAAACGCCGAACTGATCGTCGACACGAGGAACAGCAACATCGAGGGTAAACGCGCGGTCGCCAACGACCTCGCGATCGCGAGCAACGGCGACATCTACTGGTCCGACAGCTGCGCTGGTTTCGAGTTCGACGGCACCTTCGTGCCCATTGTACTGCTAAATCCGCGCGGCAGGTATATTTGTCTCTATATATGTATATACTAAAACTGTAACATTCAACAAAAACAAAAAAAAAAATGTGTCTCAGGTTGATAAGGTACAGCCCAGAGACAGGTCGCAACGAGGTGCTGGTGCGCAACCTGGGGGTGGCCAACGGGGTCGCTCTGGCGAAAGACGAGAGCTTCGTGCTGGTGGCCGAGTGTCAACTCGCCCGCATCGTCAAGTATCACTTGAAGGGGGCGAAAGCCGGTCGGCACGAGGTGTTCGCCGAGGCACTGCCGGGTTTCCCTGACAACATAACCCCCGACGGTGGCGAGGGCTTCCTGGTGGCTCTGCCCATGTACACCGACGCGGTCAACTGGTCGTACCTCACCCTGCTGGGCCGGCACTTTTACGTCCGTAAGTGCCTCGTCCGGCTGATCTACGTGCTCCGGGCGCCCTTCGAGTACTTCCACATGCTCTACCCGGCTTACGATCCGGCGCCCATGGTGCAGGCCGTCAACGGGTTCTTCAATGGGTTCATGGTAGGGGAGACCGCTGCGGTGCTCAGGTTGGACGCGAACGGTAAAGTTACCGACGCGGCGTACGATACGAGCGGGCGCATGCCGGGACTGAGCGCGGCCCACGTTTTTGGGAACGAGCTCTGGCTCGGATCGTACATGGCTCAGCACATAGGCAAGATACCCTTGAAACAGGCCCTACCGACTCTGGGGCGCTGATCTGGTGCAAGGGCTTTGGTTACTTTTTTTGGTCGTACTGTGAGCTTTCGATATATTTATATATAGGCATTAGCGCGGCTATAAAGCNAAAAGATATATTTTATATATATATATATATTATTAATACGAAAAAGTATTAGATCTATCAAAGTACGTTATGTATGAATAAAAAGAAGAGTCGCCTGCGATAAGCTTGTTGATACGTTTCTTTCTCGGGATTAAAACAAAGGGTGTGCTGTAAGGTGAACCAGACCAAGCTGAAGACGAATATTGTATCCCCATGACATTAACTTCATTATTGTGTAGGTGGTGTACTGTGCAAATATGTGCATATTTTTATTTTGTTTATTTTGATTCTTAAAAATCGCGTGATTTTATGTACAATTTTTACATGTACGTGTGTACTAACAAACGAAATCTAGTCACAGATGAATACATGCGCTCTCTAAATTTTTTTCTTCTTTTCAAAGTCTTTACAAGCGAATAAATTTTAAATATAGAAATTGGAATGATTTTTTTCTACTTAAAGAAAATCCTGCAAAATGTGTGTCTCTCAAACATTATCATAATTTTGTAAACCATTGTATTAAACATTTTAATTGGGGTCTGCCGTATACTGGAGTAAATAAATAAAATAATCATTCTTTATACTAAATGTGTATACATAAATATATTTTTAATAAAGGTCGAATGAAAATTATCTTTTGTTTTCTTTTGATTCACTGGAATTTACGTTTGATTATTGTTTCTACTTACCATTTAATATAAAAATTTGATAATATACTTGATTATGATACACATATTACAAGTGTGCGCATCAATGACATTCACACTAGAATAAAATAATATGATTACATCATTATACGTACCATTTATTCTAGTCTCAACATTTAACTTGCTGCATCTCACAAAGTACATCAAGCATTAATGAACCTTTTTTTAATTCTCATTTCCGAGGGCAAGGGGACATAGTACGCTCGATCTATTTTTTTTTTAACAGGAATAATCGATGAATCAGAAGAAGCTTCCTCCCCCTTTTTATGCACGACAAGAGATAAGATAAACGTTTCCTTGATGTTTCATCAGTACTTGAACATGTGCACGCAAAAACTTTACAAGAAACATAACATAATTGCAAATGAAAACAAAAAAAAAAATTTTACATCGTTCTAATGGATAAATACTTAATAGGTATGCAAATCGAACTACTCTTCAAAATATAAATAATAAAAAAAATTTTTTTAAAATGAAAATTTTTATACACAAAGCAAATATTTAGATTAACAGAACTTACTTGTAAGTACTCCAATGTGGTGTAGGTAGTATAATATGTGATCGACCCTTTAGCACACATTAATACATATGTATATAATATGTAGAATCACATTACAGATTCAATTGCTGGAATAATACCACACTAAGTACATGTTAGGTATTCTTTTTTATTGATAAAATTTTCGACAATTCTAAGAAAATTTACTAGTAGATACTTACATATGAACTTCACCTTCGTGGCACGACCTAATCTCTCCAAAAAAAAATAATGCTATACCGTATATGCAATTGCAGGGTCTTATTTACTTATTTTTCCCAAAAATCGAAATTGAAAAAACAGTTATTTGGTAGTTACAGCCTGAGGTGTGTGTGACAGTAGTCTTGCATCCCTATTCACTCCGAGCCGATACAGAGGTTGCGCCCCCTCTAGCCAAAATCAGGCAAAATTTCTTGCATGTAAACAAACGGTTTAGAACATATATACATACGTATAGCTGCTTGTGATTGGCTGAATAAGACAGCAGGAGAGGATCGTCGTTCTCTCTCTAGCTTGCCAAGTGCCAATCACAATATCACAAGCAGCTGTACGTATGTATACATATGTTCTAAACCGTTTGTTTACATGCAAGAAATTTTGCCTGATTTTGGCTAGAGGGGGCGCAACCTCTGCATCGGCTCCAGGTAGCACTCTCGCAGCAATGCAGCATTCGCAATTTCGCCGCTGGCTGTGTATGCTTATACTTCTGAATTCTGAATTCTATATACGGAAGCTGATTAGCTGATAGGTAGTGAGATTTCTTTGCTGAGAGAGAGGTGCGACGTGCGAGAGAGATAAAAAGAAAACAAGTGTCAAAATTTGCCTCGTCTGCTCGCCTCAGTAATTGTATTTTTTCTCACGTATACTTCACTATACTTTACTGTAAGTATACCTATATAGCTTAGTACTTTAGTAATTTGGTATGAGGCTCTTTTACCGTCAAGTTTGAATCAGATGGCGCCAGGGCACGTCGCCGCTGTCATGGCCGTCTCACTCACACAACAGTACCTGCTTCCGCCATTTTCTCACTTCCACAGTGGAGTTCCACTTCGAGTCACTCTCGAGAGTCTCGAGATAGGTCGCAAACTCGCAGTTCCTATATCTACGTAGTGTCATCAGGTGTTTGGTAGTGTCCACCGGCCGGTATAGGGCAGAGCAGCGCAAAACCATCTTCACGAAGAAGGATATTGCGTTGCCAAGGTTTTCTCCAGTCGCTCGAGTGTTGTGTGTTTTTCTTTCGCGAGTTTGTCTTATTGATGAAAAGCGACAACACCGCTCAATGCACCGCTGTACAAGGTATACACCTGAAACAAAAGAAAACGAGAGAGAGAAAACAGCAAAGGTTCGGACACTCCTCGCACACTACGTCAAGAAGTTTCGCTTCGTCTGTTGTGAGTGTTGTGACGATGTCCAGCAGCAGCAGCAGCTCCACATACAGGCACAGTAGACCTGGGCCTTTATGTTCAAAAGTAAGTACTTATTTAATATAAATACTTACATGGACTACATTTGGCAACAGACTAATTAGTTAATCGGCTTTTTCACACTTACGTTAGACTGTTGTTGTAGACAATGTGTAGGGCATAAAATAGACAATTCAGTAGGTTGAATTTCGTCTATTGCCATGAATGATTAGTTTTTCATAACAATTTTTAAGATTCTAAAGCTATGGGTTAGAGGAAAAGATATATTTTGACTACCTTGTGTTGCCATTAATTTTTTAAAACTAGAAATAAATATAATTTACACTTATAAATCATTTGGTATCGGTTTGGGGGTCTTGTGATAGAAAGTTTTTAGTTTTGTAAAGATAGATTTTCAAAATTTAGCAACTTTTTAAACGTTTTAATCATACTATTTGGTCTAGGAATGTAGCCATTTATTTTATCATGCAGTCATGCTCGTACTCAATAGTGATTTTTTTATTTTCTTTAGATGGTTGCGCCTAACAAAAGAAAAGAAAAGAAACCAGTGCTGCCTCTTGTGACACCACCAAAACTACGAAAAGCGGTGCACAAAGTTATGACTAAGTATCACAAAAATCCTTTTTATCAACCTATTGATCTGGTCCATAAGGTGATAACCAAATTAAACTTAAAGAATATAGTTTCTGAGAGAAGGAGGGTAAAGCTATTGATTAATAAGTGGATCGACACTAACACGGAGGTAATTAGTTGGCATCAATCGATTTTTTGAAATTTGTCTAATAAATAATGATGGTCTTTGATTCTCTGCCGCCAAAGGCTAGCAAGGACAGTGGACAGCAAAGCGATTCCAAAAAAGAAGTGATCAAAGAAGCTCAAAAATTAGGTAAACAATTTCAAACATCCCTTTTGAGTTGTACTTTTAATAATCAATTCTGTTTTTTCAGCTCATACTATTAATGAAAACCAAGAACCTAAAGTCACGATTCAAAATGAAAACCCAGCAAAAGATGATGCAATGGAAGTTAAAGAATCCGCGGCCAGTGTGGAAAAAGTCAAGGATATCTCCATAGGAGCTTTGACTCAGCTGCTGTTGGAAAATAAAGATAAAATTAACAAAGATGTAATCAGTCAGCTAGCAAAAGAGTCGGAAAAAGAGCCGGAAACAGCGGTGCCATCCTGTACGTGTGAAGAAAATCAAGAGAAAATAATCATAGATTTAACCAAAGAAGAGGAACCACAAGTCAAAATTGAAATAAAAGATGAAGTATCAAGTAGCCAATTAGTTACTTTAGTGGATTCTACACAGTAAGTAATTGTGTAAATTAATTTAAATATATTGAATTAAAATGAAATTTTAATATTAAAAAATTCCTTTTTCAGCATTAGTACGCCTCAAGTACAACCACAAGAGAATAACATTCAACCAGTTTCCCAAGAATCTTATGCTGAGTTTTACAATCAGTGGTACAATCAGTGGTACTATTGGTATTGGTACCAAGCTGGGTACACTCAGTACCCAAATGGGTACCAGTACTAAAGATTTTTTGAGCAACCAATAATTTCTATGTTATGTGTTGATTGCGTTAAACTTATTTTGATAAGTAAAAAAAAAAAAACATGTGCGTTTGTAAGTATATTTGTGAAAAGAGTTTTGTGACATGTATTGTGAATGTTCGTGTGCAATGTGTGTGTATATATATGTGTATGAGTGAACATTTTTTGTAATAAACCATAATCTTTTTTACTTAAATCTATAATTTATTTATAGAAATATAAATTATCCTATTTTAAAATTCGTTGATTATTGCACATGAGAAAAATACGGTCAGTACAAAAGTTCCATCGGATGCTATTTATATAACTTTATCACAATGTCGTCACGAGCATTGGCCTTCGTGCTGGTTGCACCACTCGGGAGCAAGGGCATCCGGGTGCACGGCTCTTCTGCCGAGTCGGTCGATGTGCGCCTGCAGCCGCGGCTCGGCATCGGCGGTACCCATCTTCGAAGCCGGTGGGTCGCTCCAGAGCCTCTCGGCGACAGCAGCCGTCCTCGGCCAAACGCGCGAGTGCAGAGAACCTTGGTTAACGTATTCTCCCCACATGGCCGCTTCGCCTCCCAGGACACCCGGCTATAAGCATCGATCAAAGAGGTGAATACAGCGTTGGCAGCGAAAAGTTATTGCGCACAGCGGTGTATACGTTACTTTTTGAGGAATGATGTTTTTGTAAGCGTCGCGCCAGGTATGGTACTTTGTTATGCCCCAGAAGCCATGGTCCAGATACCAGGCGTCCTTGGTTGAAATGATGAGCTTGTAGCCGAGATCCAGCAGCCTCTGGTTGAGATCTTTGTCCGCCTCCACCCAAGTCTGCACAATGAACTTGCTCTTGTCCAGGTACGTCTCTATAAGCTCTGGACTGGTGAGCTGCGAGCTCCAAATTATGGCTTTGTCCATGTTCTTGTCCAAGCCCTCTTGGTTGAGAATCTCAAGCTGCTTGTTGTGCACGTACGACCAGATCTTCAGAAAGTCCTCGTTGCTGCGTCCCAATCCTATTTCTGACATCCCCGTGACAATCTCCTCCGATGAATTCCAGCAGTTTATAAATAGCTAGTAATATATTATATTGTTTGTTATAAAAATCGAATCTTGTGCTTGCAGGTACGAAAAGTGTCGACAAACCTCGTCACCACCAAGGTGCATCATGCCGTTTCTTCCAAAGGTCCCGAGCAGCTCTTTGTACAGAGTCCTCAGCACATCGTAAAGATCCTTGTTCATCGGATTGAGTTGGCCACAGGGAGGTTGGATGCAGTACTGCCGCCAGGGCTGCTGATTGACGCAGACAACGAGATTTCCCTTGTTCTGAGCTGGACCCCACTCCCAGCCGGCACATGCGTGAGACGGTGAATCGATTTCCAGGATCACTCTGACCCCCCTTGAGTTGGCGTACTTTCTGATTTTCTGCATGTCATCCACGGTATAGATGAACTCTGGCCCGTAAGCTCCATACCTATGTTCTCCAAGAAAATTAATTGAAACGAAAGGCTATTTTGTATTTCACAGATATAAGCTCTACTCACAGGGACATGAGAGGCAAGCTCTTGATCTCGAGGGGAAAGCTTTGGCTGTCGGTGGCGTGCCAGTGGAGAACGTTCATCTTGGAGGCGGCGAGGCCGTCGATCGTGCGCAAAATGTCGTCAACCGGCAAAAAGTTCCTCCCGGTGTCGATCAGCAGACCTCGATGAGGAAACACCGGCTTGTCTTTTACCCAAGCGTAGTTGATCATTACGAGTTCTGTGCTGTTTGCTGTTTTTATCGATGGGACTATGAGCTGGGACAGGGTTTCCAGGCCATGGCGCAACCCGTAGACCGTTTGCGACTCGATGAAAACTTTTATCTGATAGGACGTTTCTGCGTACGGAGAAAAAACAAGGTATGAAATTGTTTCCTTTGCTTTTAAACTTCAAAGTGAAAACTCACCCGGGATTCTCAGATCGTAGCTCTCGTTTGTCTCCCAGTCGAGGTCAAGAGTGGAGGACTTGACTGTCAAGTACACCACGATTTGCCTGTCAACTGGACTGCATTCCAAGCCACCGCAGGTTGATTTGACGTTTTTCAAAAACACCTCGACTGCCTCGGACGCAAAGACTCGCGCGGGTTCCTCAAGCTCGTCGTTCATGTACACAAACATAAAGTTCCTCGGATGGACAGGAACGTACTGGGGACACAAAAATTCCGCGAGCGTTGAAAAATAGAAAATTCAGGGCTATAGAGACTCACGTTAGTGCCCATGGTCATCAGTCCAGTTGGAATCGGCCAGAGGCCAGAAGTCTTCGAGCAAACGAGCCGGCAGGCTTGCAAGCTGCCGTGCTGGCCTATACCGATCAGGCGATCGGACTCGATCGGTTGATCCGTTCGCTCGCACCGGTTGCCCGCCTTGCACTCGTACACCCTTAAAAAACTACCAAAAACAATTTTTTTAATTTGACGAAAAAAAAGAAAATAAATAATGGACTTACGGCTGTTGCCGAGCAGCATTTCGAGCATCGCTGTAACTTCCTGTCAGCAATGATAGGACGACCAAGACTACGGAAGAGCGCATCTTTTCTCGCGATCGAATCTGAATCACGAGAAACAGGTTTAACGTTTCAATTAACGACTCAGTTCGGTGCTCCCCTGGATCAAATCGAGAGCACACTGTGCATCTCAATTGTTTGCCTTTTATTTGTACGAGCAGCGATGAGTATTTTGTTGATTATAATATGACTTTGGTTTGGACGAAGATAACGCGTTTGCGCGATAAACGCAACGATGCCGACTGAACGTGCATCAACTTATAATCCGCAAATTTTTTTTTTTTTAACTCGATACGTCAAACGCTCGATCTCGAATTGATTCAATCTGCGTGTATAAGCTCAGCGAGACGGCCAAATTGAATGTTCTACCCTCAACGATGATCGGATGTTTATGTATATCGCGCGCGTGCATGAAAAATGTTACAAGCCCAAAGATTCGTGAACGACTTTTCTCCTTCGCCAGTCGCTGCCGGCCTCGTTATTTACCCTCCCAACATGGACACTGCCACCTGTGTTTACGAGAGTAATTTTGGAAAACAAAGTAAAATACACACTCCATCCACCCCCTTTTTTTTTTTTTCCTACCTCGTTCAATTAGTATATTTCCCCTTTGGAGTCGTGTATTGAGGGGTTTATAGTTTTTCTCATTTCTAAGATACTGGTGAAAAAAAAAAACAAAAGTCGGATTGCCGTTGGCGCGCGTCATCGTCTACTATTTCCGTTATCAAAAGAGGATCAACCGCAAGGGAGTCTGAGAGAAACAAAAGTATCGAGTCCGCCGCTGCTATTTTTGCCCTCTCGGTGTACAGCCTATTAAGATGTCGCGGGCGCTTTTACCCAAAGGGCACGAGGCTAAACTTAAACTTGCGCACGCACGTTTATTCTTCAAATAAACAATTGAGTTGTAAAGCTCCGAGTGGTCGTAATATTGATTTTCAAGCACCTCCGCCAACAACTGTATAGGTTGTGGACAATTATTAACAAGCTGCAACGTATATATATATGTATATGTACTCTTTTCGCACAGCACATGACTTATACACGAGGCAAAAGAGGGAAGGAGGGTGTGATGGGTAAGTATCGCGTCGGTCGACTCATCGACAGTGAAGAATCGCTTGTTTTTGTTCGACTTGCAACAACAACTCACCTTGAAAGAACAGCAATCGAGCAAATTGGGATTACCGTTATGCGCGTCGCGTCCTCCGATATAACGTTATCGAGGCCTGATAAGCAAACCCGTAAACTATATCATTGTGGCGAACGTTAATCTATACATATCACGAGGTGTGCGATCGCGCGCGCGGGTGTACTTGTGCGTGCAATAACGTTGTACATACTGCAACATATTATGCACGGGTCGCCCGTCGCGCGCCAACTGAGCCGCTCACTCTCGACGCTCGACAATACTTGTATATATATATATTTACACGTACAGCTCGTTGTCGTCTTCTTCGGGTACATAAGCGACTATACGTGATGCACGTTTAAACATACTTTTTTTTTTTTTTTTCAAGAAAGAGAACACGAAACTTCCAAATTTTAAAATACTGCAAATTATTTGTGCATAATATGATGTTTTTTTTTTTTTTTTTAAACTATGAGCAACGTAATTTTTTAATCAGTTTGTTAAAAACCTCGCGCACCCGCACGAAGAGAGTCCTTACACACGTATATACTGTAAAAATGGAAAATGTATTTTCCTATTGTGTGTCTCGGGTTTGAAATTATTATACCTTTTACAGGTGCACTCTCAATGCAACATTGTATATCTAATGATCACACAATCATCAAAGGAAGAAAATGGAAAAAAACAAAAAAAAAACAAAGTGATCGACTCATCTTTCATCCAATTGACAATGTATCACTGAGCGACCCAATTCTTTGAATCAAAGAAAATTTCTTTACCCTCATTCCGTCAAATATTTTCTCATGAGTAAAAAAATATAAGTTGATTGAAAATAATATTTTATTAAATTAAAAATTTTCCTTTTTTTAATCACGAATTTCTCATTTAGTTGTACGAAATTTGTTTTTTTTTGGATCGACTAAATTTGTTTCGATTAAAAGAAAACATTTAACGGAATGAGGGTAAAGAAATTGTCTTTGATTCAAAGAATTGGGTCGCTCAGTGATATCCACTCGTGAGTTGTACACCGTCCATTGTGATGCTCGTCATGGTATTCCTTCCTTGTGGGTATATAATTACCCGGGGAGAAGATGAAAGACAAAAACACACGCATTTTTGCCGCTCGCTATAGTGGGTGTACCGCGATGATGATGATGATACGCTCGATCCACCGGCATCGAGTATATAGTAACGAGAGAATATCGCCTTTGCCTCTCGAGTATATATGTACATATTATATAGGTAAGTAGGTAATACATATATATCCCATCATGTGCAGAGATGAGACGAAGGAAGGAAAGAAAGGCACCGGTGGGAGGGGTATTTAGCCAATTGAGGTCGCGGCTGATGCACCTCCGCCGTTGGACTCGACGATGACGGAGAAACTTCTTTCTCCCGCTCGCTTTGCTCCTTTGTTTGTTAATTTGCAGTTTTTTCTTTCCTTCGTTCGAAAAAAACATGAAAAAAAAAAAAAGTGCTTTGAAGTAAGGGAAATCAGTGTAGTCCGGAAAAGATAAATAAATCCGTGCTGGTGCGCGATAAGTACGGCTATCGCGAGGCCAACCTTACGCAGCTCGAGACTTTGAATGTTTTTGCGATAACCGCTTTGTTGTTCTGGAAAAACCAACGCGTCTCTCTACGTATATAGTTTTGCGGGTTGAGACTAAACGAAATAGAAATAAAGAAAGTCACGTGTAATAAAACAGCGATTTGTATCAATGTAAGGCAAACCGAGAGGAAAAAATAAAAGGAGGAGGGGAATCGGCACGCGCAAATTGCCGCCTCGTTACGTGCGATTTGCGGTGTGTTATTTTATGTGTTTGTACCGACGCCTCGTAACTGTCGTGTCTCTGTCCCGTGTATTATATAGTATTCCTTTTGTGTGCGCTTGTCGAGATGGTAAATCTGTGATTTGGAAAGAAGAAAAAAAAAAAAAAAAAAAAAACAATTGAGAGAATGTATCTACTGTTGGGTTTACCCGGATGTACGCCACTTTCTCGGTGTACCCCTATTACTCATTTACATGACAATCACTGTGATTTGTAACGTCAAAAGCATTTTTCTGGAAAAAAAAACTGGCTGATTCTCACTTGTAGTGATACTTGAGTATAATACAACGGGGAAAAAACATTTCGCGAGTATGAAAAAAAAAAAATGTTTTTTTTAAAATACAAGAATACAAGAGTGAGCAAAAAAAAAAAAAAAAGACGTGTTATATACCAGTAAAATTTTATTTCAACGCCTATTTTGTTTACTCGTATATCCATACATAGGCGCATATATATATATCTTTATCGCTCTTTCCACATTGTTTGATTTTTTTTTTCTTTTACTTCTTAACAATTACATATACCTAACAACTATACAACTTATTACAACCTGTTGCACCCTGAAATATCCGAGCTTCCCTAACATATTGTATGTATATATATGGTACTATATATATTCCATACGCATCCATGCATTTTTAAATTTATTTTATATATAACGTAAACGGCTCTCGTTCGTTATTCAACAGGTAAAAAAATCATCGAACGCATCGCTAATACACACAACACTCGCGCGCGCACATCATCAGCAAATTTTTTCCGGGTACAATATACATATACATGTATATAGCCTCTTACATCAATCGCATGCGTTTTATTTACACTCGCTGCAAACTGCACATACTCACCGCTAGAGACTAGAAAATAATTGTTTTTCATTAAGTATTGTAAATTTATATATACGCGACCTTGAGATCTTCCGTATCCACACATATGCGCAAACGCACGCGTATACCATTGTGTTGTATATCATACATGACATCATGTACTTTCTTATACTTATTGCTTTTTCACACTCTGCCCAGACAATATAGGAGTAAAAGTATTTGTAATGTTCAATTTGTACACACAAAGACGCGCGCGCGTACGACGGTATATTATGTACTGCGAGTATAGTTAATGTCCAACTTCCGCATCGCCGTCTCGTTCCTCGGTACAATTATATATTATATGTACACTGCGCGTGGAGTGTAGATGAGGGTATATTCACAATAGAGTCAAAAAAAAAAAAATAAATAAAACTCGACTAGAGACAAAACTTATTTCTCACTCGATGTACTGTCCCATCGAATAAGACAGTGGGCATCGGTGGAAAAAAAAAAAAAAAAAAAAGGTCCCCGAGCCATTACTTGTTGGGCCCGTTGAGCGTGACGTCGAGCGGCTCGTCGGGCGAGTGCAGGGCGCCCGGCGACGGACTGAGATCGGCCGGCAACTGGTGCTGCAGAAGATGGTGGTGATGAGGATGATGATGGTGGTGGTGGTGGAGCTGTTGCTGCTGTAGGTGATGGTGGAAGAGTTGGTGCGGCGGCGGGGGCGGTGGTACAAGCCGAAGTAGCGACAGGGGCCCACCGGTCTTGTTAACGGTCAAGTCGATCTCCGCCTCCTGGGGCGGCCGGTGGTGGACCGGCGACCGGGAACTCTCGCTCTCCGACGAGGACGACACGGCCGAAGGACTCGCCGAACCACGCGACGGCGAACCACCGCAGCCGCAACCCAACGAACGCTCCGGGGATCGGTTGGTCGTCTCCACCAAAGACACGGCACCGTAACTGCGTTTTAGAGCAAAACATTATGCTTATCATGATTTTTGTACACCCGTCAATACAAGCCACCTGTCACGAGCTTCTTTTTTTTTTTTCAACCCAATTGGCACACACATTCTCAAGGTCTCTTGTAGAGTTCTTATGTCTTTCAGTTTTTACTTCTAAAACTTCCTTCTTTCAGATGGGCATTGCAAGTCTACAAGAAATCTTGAGAAAATGCGTTCACTGGGAAGATGATTGAGATCAATCATCCAGCGTATTGTACTGTTTTGTTTTTGTTTTTGTTTTTTTTTTTTTTCATTTAGTGTAACGCAACACTTGATAGTAAGTTTTTGTTTCCAGTAACATTCACCCCGTACTTGAAAAAGAAAGAAAAAAAAAAAAAAAAATGCTGTACTACATGATCGGTAAAACTGAGGAGCAAAAGGCTGGGGATCGGTAGGTATAGACAACGTGCCCAATGTACCGAAGGTCGTAGGAGGGGGATGTAAAAGGGACAAACCCGTGAGGCGGCGGTAGCGGCGGCAGACCGATCCTGTAGTCCCTGCACTGTACGGGCGGCGCACCGACGTCGGGGACCTTGTCCGTGGCAGTTGGCACACTCGTGGTCGTCGTCGTGGACGTGGTCGTGGTGACGAGCGTCGTGGTCGTCGAGTTCTGCTGTTGAGCCACACTACCGATCTGGGCCGGAGGGTGATGCTGAGGCGGCGAGGCAGCGTCCCCGCGATCCTGAGGTGCGGGCGGCCGGAGGAGGAGAGGCGCCGCGCTACCCAGGCCCAAACAGCGCATACGCCACGCGTCCTGGAGCAACTGGAGCCGGGCCTGCTTGCGCCACTTGGCCCGACGATTTTGAAACCAGACCTGCACCCAAAATCACCCCAACCCGTGTCACCAAGGGATTATCCTACCAAGGGAGAGTGGAGCTACAGCGACCCACGTACCTGAACTCGGGCCTCCGACAGGGAGATCCTCAGGGCGACCTCCTCCCGGAGAAAGACGTCCGGGTAGTGGGTCTTCTGAAAGAGCGACTCGAGCTCCTGGAGCTGCTGGGGCGTGAATGTCGTGCGGTTCCGTCTCTGCGAAAAGGGAAGAGCAAGTATAGAGATTCACACTTACCCCTTTACATATTCTTCTTTGTGTATAAGTATATTTAAGGTGGAGAAATGGCCCGAAATCGGATCAAAGAGAGAAAAGAAACGTACACTGACCTGACGGCGACGTCCGAACATGTACTCGGTGAGGAGGTCAGCTTGGGGTCCCAGCGGCGACAGGTAGGGCCCAGCCATTGTACTCGCGCTAACCGATCGAGTTGAGTATATATATATATGTATATACCGACGTATATGCTCGTGCGTCGAGTCACTCGGAGCCCGCGCGGCAAGGCCGAACTGAAGGGCCGCTCGGCATGGCTGTTGGCCGAAACCCGTGGGCTTTTGGAATAAAAAGCGCGTGTGCGCGCGCTACGGACGGGGTGGACTCGCGCAAGGGGGTGGCTCGCCCAGCCTCGCTATTGGTCCACTCCCAAGCCCGAGGGGGCGGGAATTCAATGCTACCCCTCTTCTCGACGCGCCGTTGGGTTATCTATACGTATATTTATACGTACAGAGAGCGCATCTCCGTTTTGCGTGTGTGTGTATCTATCTAATTTTTTTTTTTTTTTTTTTTTTTTTTTTTCTACGCGTCACGATTCATGTGTAATGTTTGAGGGCGTCTGCTGACCGCTCGAATTGATTTACTCTAATTTGGCTCTGCTTTATTTCCTTTTCGGAGTTTTTTCCTCCCCCCTCGGTGCGATGTGTGGATAGGTTTTTTTTCGTACCCGCGTTGCGTGAATTTTCGGCCGGCTCGGGTTCGCGTCGTCACCTTCGCGATTTCACGTTTCGATTGAATTTTTTTTTTTTTTTTTTTGGTCCAATGTGGTGTTTTTTTTCCCTCCCGTTCCTACTCTTTCTTCCATTCGCTTGTGCACGACTGCTGCTGCGCTTGTTATATGCAGTGCTTTCAGTGGGGTGGATTGGATGAAAAATTATCGAAGAAGGACGATACTGCAAATATTGATAATAAGTGATAATTGGAACTTGTGCCCTTTGTAGCGTGATGATTTGCCAATTTTTTTTTTCTTTAAACACCTATACTGTTACTGAATCGGTTGAGGATAATTTTTGATTCCAATCGCATAATATACACCCACACTCAAAGATCGGTATTGACAATCACTGACGTCAACGACTCGTTTCGGTAAAAATTTCACAATTATTTACTTCTTTGAACAATGGAGACACGGTTTATAAAATCACGACAACAATAATAATAGTAATTGGATATCGTTAAATTTACATGTATTTTACGATTTAATTTTTTTCTTCTTTTTTTTTTTTACAAACAGCCGTTGTATATTTATCGTCAAAAATATTGATGGACCTATACATACTACAGTTGAGCAAAACAGTTCTATCAACTTAATATTGCTACATTCGCGATATCTCGATGACTTTCATTTATTTTCCACGTCACGTATCTCGCACTACTCCACCTTTTTCCAATAGACTGGTATATATGTATACTTGTATAACACACCAAGGAAAAAAAAAAAAAAAAAAAAAAATGCCACCTTACGAGAACCCGAGCACTAAATATACACACGCCCCACTAGCGATTCACCCCCGAATCGCGAACTACCCCCAAGCTGGACAAAGTCTCTCAGGTGGTGACTGCATATACTCGTGTCCAGCACCCGATTAAATATTAAAAAAAAAAAAAAAAATTAAAGAAAAAAGCGAGAGCCCAAGGAACCACACTTTTTCCGGCGATCCCGCGGAAAAACAAAAGTAGAGAAAAACAAGCAACTCCCGCGGCAGGCAGCCATCGTCGCGGTCCACGGATACATATATATATACGTATATAGAAGTAGGGGGGCACGGTCGAACAATGGGCGGAGGAAATTGAAGAATCAGCGAGGCGGGGGGGGGGGGTAGGGGTAGGTTCAGCAGAATATACGCAATCTTTTTAATTATGAAAACGGCGCTTTGTGTTTCATTCTGTTTTGTTGTCCCCCAACCCCCCGTTAGCTCGGTGCTCCGGCACCCTCTTTTCTATTCTATTCGAAACGCTTTTTCTTTTTTTTCTTTTTTTTTTCCCACTCATCCTCGCCCCCGCACCGGGCGCCTCTCGCTTTTTTTTCCTCCCTCTTTATATTATAAGGGAGAGTGGGTGGACCTCGCTAAAAGAGGTAGAAAAAAAACGTGGAAGGGGGGGGGGGGGCTGCGCCGTGGCGAGATTGCTTTAGTAATGAATTACATGGCCCCGGGCTGTGTGCCTCTGTCTGATCCTGCGGGCCACGGGGCTTACACCGCCGCAACTGAAGCTGCAACCCGATGCGCCGGCGTCCTCGTGTTTACGTAATTCCGCGAGTTGTCTTTTCCCTACCCTCCCTCTTTTTTTTTTCCCGCGCTCTTGCCTCTTTATAAATATACATACTGTTTTTTTTCCTTTTTCAT
>NW_019379635.1:147087-165520 GCF_000648655.2 Copidosoma floridanum
TATGTATAATGTACACACGTGTACGTACGAGGAGTATCAGCAGCCCCAGCAACCTCTCCTCTTTCCCTCCTTCTCCTACCTATACACGGTGCCAGACGCACGAGACTCCCTATACCATATCCTCCTCCTCCCGCCCTTTCCTTTACCACCTTCCAGCACGGCTCGCTCATATAAATACACACATACGCTAATGGCATAATATACACATGCAACATACCTACATGTGTATACGCATATATATATATATATATATATATATATATATGTATCTCTCCTGGGTAAGGACATGGACACAGGAGATCATTCTCTCTGCAGTGTCAACTTTTCTTCGAGATCATCTATCGCGTGGATGTACTTGTACTGTTTTTCAAGCGAGTAAGGAGGGGGTATATGGGTGTATAAAAAAAAAAGAAGCCTCTTTTACGATTAAAGCCACGTATTTTATACGTATGGATAAATAAGCGAGCGTATAGTATGATGTATATATATATATATCAGTCCGGGCGGCGACAATGGCTCAAAGGTATGTCATCATCCTTGATTTGTCTCCCCTTCGACTGTTTTCGTTTTTTGTTTCTCTGTTCCCATTCGTTCGCAGTTATGGCGGAAAAAAAAAGAAAAAAAACCACAAAGTAGCTGCCAATGCGCTACGGGGGGTGTACGCGTTGTTTTTTTTTTTTTTTTTTTTAGGTATAGCGCGAGAGGAAAAATTTTTCTCCTCCTTGCGTGCGTGTGGGCACACAGACGTCGCGAGTTTTTCCAACTGCCTTTGTCTAGGAGGAAACGACGAGACTCCCCGTTATTGATCATGCGTTTTTTTTTTTTTTTTTTTCTTTTCATCGTTTGTTCCTTTTTTCTTTCCACTGTAGTGGCGATGCGTGAGTATCGGATCGCGGGGACGCAGTACATTTACACTCTAACGAAAAGGGATGTCGTCAAACAAAAATTGTTCCAATTTAAAAGGTGGATTCAGTTGTCTCTTAACATATTTGCCTACACTTTCGCATTTGAATAAATATTATTGATGGTAAAAATCAATCATTTTATCCATTGGTTAGACCCTATCAACTCAAACCCTTCGATCTCGTCCCACGGTGGTGCATCTAAAAACAAAACAAAAAAAGCTGCAAAGTTAATCAAGCATCGATTAGAGAAATTCTCGCGCGTGCCGTATACCACGCGTTTTCATCCGAAAAAGCTCAAACAATCATGCAGTTGGTATATAATTGACTCCCCTGCAATACGCGACTCCCTTCATTTTTTTTTTTTTTTTTTTTTTCATTATTCGATCACGCGTGTATATGCAATCGGAGAGGCTGCGCAACAAAAAAACAGGAGAGGGGAGGGGGATGACAGGTCCCCGCAGCGATCGTTATACTTTTGCCCCCTTTTGTTTCGCGGTCAAAGGAGGCCCGGGTACATTATATATGGGCGTACGCGGGTAGGTACACAATGATTACTTCGTCATACCGATCTCTCGGCTATAGCCGGTATAATTATATATACATACACTGATATACATCGTTGCTGTCGGGTGGATTCGTTCAATTAATCGCAGATGCCTCGGCGGGTATATCGGTATAGCGTACGTGTATACGTGACATCTGTGTACCCACTTGCTCTTTGCGTATCTGATGTGCTCCCCTGATTTCACTTTTTTTCCCGAGGACCGTGCGTTGATGCTTATCACCCGTACCAAGTGCACTGGCAAAAGAAACGAAAATAATTATGTTCGGATCATTTTGGCGATTGGAGAGGTGCTGATGTTCACATTACATTGTAAAAACTATTTTTTCCACCCCGCCCGAGACGTCCAATCAACACCACCATCCGAAATCCACTGGTGACAGACAGTATCGTTTATGTCAAATTTTACCCAACTTTTTAAGTATCGATTTACTTCCTCAATTGTATAATTAATTTGAACATTCTATACCATACTGTTTCTACATAAATTTTTTTTTTTTTTTTTTTTTTTTTTCCAGTATTATTTTTGTTTTTACATCACATAGTTTATCCACACAGTTGACGCAGCATATACACCTGCTCCTGTAAACTTTGCCGGTGCGCTCCATCACCCATCGAATCCATAAATAAACAAGCAAATATTAACGCGTATTAATCAATAAAAAAACCTCGGAAATTATTTTTTCTTTCGGCGGTGGAGGGATAGAAGATGTACTTATGATACACACAAACTTTGAGGGTAAAATACATATGTATATATGCTTAGGTATCGTGTATAGCCTTTGTTCTCGTGGTTCGAGGCCTGAAAAATTTTTAATACATACACACACACATCCCAGAGCCGACTCGCGTCTTTGATTAAAGAGCGACACACCGCGGCGGGTGGCGGTTCATCCTCGAAGCAGATTTATTGTGTACGTAGGCAGAGCGTATTGTATTTCGCGTATATATACGAAAGAAAAGGGGGGGGGGGAAAGCTCGACGGGCCATTTTGCCATCGCGAGGAGGAGGAGAGGAAGAATCTCATCAGCGACGGGAGCCAAATGTTGCGGAAAACAATGCGAGGCGACCCCCCCCCCTCCTCTTTTTCAACCATCATCTCTGTTTTCACCTTCCGCTCATTGTCTCCCTCTCCTTCCGTTGCAGCGCAGTTTCGGATTTTCCGTGTGTCTCTGTGCGTCTAATGAAAATGCAGTTTTTTCTCTCTTACTCCTCGACCTCTTTGTCATTGTACACACTTTTTTTTTTTTTTTCTTTCCCTCCGACGAGTAATTTATTGTTTTACACATCCTTGCCTCCGCGTCTTTCGATCTTAAGTGCATCCTCGAGCTTTTTTTTCGATTGTCTCTCCTTTTTTTTCATAACAAGCACACACTAGTGGAATTTCGATGATTAAAACTTTACCGGATATGGAGCTTTTGTTTGTTCGGATCCGCTAATCATCGGATATCGCGAAAAAAAAAAAAAGAAAGTTAAATGTTTAACGCTCATACTGTTGCAGAGAGTAAAAAACACTCGAACCTTTGGGCTAGGGGTAGGGTTGGAAAAAAAAAAACCTTCCGAGTCCTGTGAAACGGAATAGAAAAGCTACGTACAAGCATTGTACATACACGAGAGCAGTTGCGGGGGGGGGGGGGTTACGGAGTCGTTGATTAAAATAAACCTCGTCACAGAGACTCTATACACGAGTGCAGCACACGAGGCAGCGATCCGAAAACTAAAGCGCGAGCACAACTCTTTTTTTTTTTTTACTTTCCATTCTTTCACGAGCGCCTTCGGTTTAATTTCATGAGATGCTCGTGAACAATGGGTCGCGCGCGGCCCCTGGGTTTATATGTGTCCCCCTCGCGTCGTGTAGGTCGTCTCCTCCTCTGCAATTGTGCATGTTTTTTTTTTTTTTCTTTTTTCTAACGGTACAGGCACACGGACGAGTTGGGCGGTTTTTTGTCTCTTTTGTCGTAGTTTTGGATAATCGCGAAATGTAATCCGTTGGAGAGATTTCTCCGTCTTTTCTTTCTCGACCTTGCAGGGCTCAATACTGCATTTGCTACCCTGAAATTTTATATTTTTTTGTTTTTTTTACTTTCAATTATTAACTTTAATAAATATTCACGGCAAAAAACGACACAGGTGTTCCTAAAAATGTTTGAACCCCAACAAAAGTCAAGCTAAATTATGACACTTTTTTTTTTTTTTTTTTTTCCTTATACTTTGAGCAACAAAAACATACCATTGTAGTACAACATTCGCAAATTCAAAATTTCAAAAAACCGCGTTCGAATTCCCACGTAAATGCTTCCGAGACGAGGCGAATCCCACCCCAGGAGCTTCCTAATCGAGGGACCTTGAGACCCCAACGCAATATTTACACACACACACACACAGGTATACACACAATACGCGTTATGGAATATAAGGGGGTAGAAAACATTAATCTGTACGTGTATATATATATAGTCACGTTTCGCAATATCTGCCCTCCCTCGCTCACTCCCCCGTGTACTCGCAGCTTCCTCGCAATAATGGAACTCTGTTATTCATATTGCGTTGTATGTATATAATAATAACAACAACAATAATAATAATACACCGTCACTCCATCCGTATACAACCGCACGCGCAGTCGTTGGTGTACGCGTCGCGCGAAGCGAGATTAATATTTTCCGACGCGGAGGGAAAAACAATTATGCGATGGTACACGTCAGCCCATCCTTTACTTCTATATAATATTCCCTCCGAAAGCTTTCTATTATTGCCGTAGGTTACTCCCCCTCTTTCTCTTGGCTGATGCGCCACCGACAGATTATTTTTTACGATTATACATTAACGTGGGAGGGTAGGCTTTTTTTACTTACATCGAGGCTCGGCATATACATATGTGTTTTTAATTAGACTTTGAATTTGTATTTTACTGCAGTGTTCCCCCCCCCCCCCTATGCCCTTTGCATTTTGCAAAAAGACAGAGCAGTTCAGAGCCCAAAAAAAACCAAAAAAAAAACGCGTTGTCCTCGAAACACACAAGGGGCGCTCGGGCGTCGTATTCCACATCGAGTGACTTTCTTTCACACCTGATATCGTCGAGTGCGTGTGTGTGTGTGTGTTTTACACCTGCGTCGGCACCGTCGCAATCACGAGAATTATAGGAAGACAACGAGAGATGAGCAAGCGTGAAAACATCGGCAAAACGCGGATCATCGTCGTACTCGTCATTATTCGTGCTTACGGGGTGTGTCCGGAGGAACAACAACTCCCTTGTCCTCGGAGGTGCGAGCCCGTGAACCTCACGCGTGGACACCTCCTCCGACGCCACGTCCTCTCATTATCGTTATTGCACAAGCGGGCCGTAATCACTCCTCCCCGAGACCATTGTTTCCTTCCTCCCACCCCAACTATTCCTTTCTCTCTCTCTCTCTCTCTCCGGAGATAAAGAAAACGCGAAAGAGCACCTCCTTTTTTTCCCCAGATAGAAGTAATTCCACGCGCAGGTACATGGAGAAACGCTCGCGTGTACACGAGCCACGAGAAATCCGATATCCGAGCTCTCCCCCCTCCCCCCCCCCCCCCCCCCCCNCACGGGACTTGGGGAGGGAAGTGGTCGCGTGGCTCCCTTATTCTACGTGTACCTATACATAACACACCCCTTGATTGGGTTTACATGTATATATACACCCCCCCCTCCCCCTCCCCCCCGAGGCTAATTGAACCTCAAATTATCCGTGAATACACGGCCAATTTCATTACTCACCCCCTTCGTGCGTAACGCGGCGCAGATGAAATATACATTACGAACTTGTTGAATCGCGTATATTTATTACCCGCGATTGCAAGCATCTCCAAATATTATTTCTGATGCGTGTGTACGTATCAGCCGGGAACTCATTAGCCCGGGAGCGCCTCCTCCCTCGTACATTTCTACCCTTAATGCGATCCGTCGCTTTGCACATACATATAACGTTTCCGAGAGAAACATTTCACCCCGTCTGGCCGGAATCCACGTGTGTATATATGTGTGTACTCTCACATTAGATCTGCTCGAGGGGCCATATATGTATACCTATACATGCAGAGTAGGAGGGAGCAAAGGGAGAAAAGCATCACACGGTCTCTCTCTCCCTCTGCGGCTTGCACCGTCATGCGGTCTACTGCATATATAAACGCACGCGCGCGCGCCCGCTAATGTGACTAAATGAATCCACTAACGGGGTTGGTCGTTCCTGTACCTCCCACCCATCCTCTCTTTTGGCTTAATGGCTAGGTAGGGGTAATTAAAGCCATCCCCCACCCCCCAACCCTGGCGTGCTCTTCCTCTTTCAACTGTGTTGGCCCGACCGACCCGAGCCTTTTTTCGTCTGAACACGCGTAGCTCGTACTACTGCGGGAGCTAAAATACGTGCGGTCACATATTATGAGATAACTCCTTCTCAACTGCGATGAATGTATATATATGTATATATATCATTTCGATCGACATTGTTTTTACTTTTACAATAGCAGAGACAAAGTAAAAGACAGCCGTGTCTCTCTCTCTCTCTCTCTCTCTGGAGAGATAACTCGCGGGCGAAACTAATTACTGCGCCAACCCCCCCCCCCCGTTATATCGTTTGTATACACGCGTGCGTACATTTATGTGCTCGTTAATCGAGCCGTGGGTGAAAATTGCTTCAAAAATCCCCTCAATCACGATAATTGTAATTAGCTTGATTATTCTGTTTCAGCGCACGCGTGTACCCACATTCACCCCCCCACCTCGTGTTCTTTTTTTTTTTTTTGTACCTGGATACGATGTATCACGTTGACTGATCCGAATGGCTGATTCGTTAATTAATCAATGCTTCGCTTTGCCGTCGCGACCCGAGTTTATATAACATGGAAGCAGAGGCAAATTGAATACCGTCTGATGGAAAATTAATTTTCTGGGTTCTCGATCGCGTTAAACGAGCCTTTTTTTTTTCCCTCCCCAATCGCATCGGCAACTCGATTCTCTCTTGTGTACACGAGGAGGACTCGCCGCAGAAAGCTGTACATAGAGGAACATTTAAATGGATATCGAAGAGGAGGAGGAGGGGGGGAATCGGTCCTCCGTTGAAAGCCTCGAGAGTCAATAGTGGTTTTCCCTCCCTTCCCTTCATCAGCGAGCATAGAAAATGCGGTCGCTATTTCTCGTGCACAGGGTTAGGTTGGTCGGCGTGGGGGGCAGTGGGGGGGAAGGGTGTCTTAAGAGAGCCAACAACTCTTTTGCCGTTCCCTTCCAGATTTACTACATGTATATACAAACGGCTCGTGTATTGGATGCGTTTAATTACCTGTAAAATATCGTTAATTACTCTAGCTCGCCCCCCCCCCCATAGCCCCCCACAATCTCCGATGCAAGGGAAAAGAGAAGAAGCCAGACGGCTCGGGGCAAAGTTCTGCGGTACCCTTCTCCCTCTTTTCTGTGGGCTGTAACTTTCGTGGGGTGTATTATATACAAGTACGTCGTATAAAAGAGGGAAAGGATGATTATTTAAGAGAAATTAGCGAACAACTCCCGTTTTTAACCGAGTCGGGCCTCTATATACTATTTGCGGTTTCACCCGGCAAGAGTAATTTGCGCAAAAGTATGTATATATACACCTTACATGGCTGTCGATCGAAAAACGCTCACGGATCGATTTGTGCGGCGCATTCCGTGAATCGAGGGATAAAAGTCCATGGGGCGTGATTGTACCTACTAACCTGTACACAGAGAGTCGTCGGTGCGCGCGGAGTTTGTGTGCGTCAGCATGGAACTGCACTGCGGATGGGGGCGAGGACGATTCGCGCGGCAGGCCACCCCGATGCGGCTAGCTGATTAATTAGAAACTACGTCGCGGCTACTCGTCAGCCATGGGGGGGGGGGATGAAAAGCGCCGGGTCCAGCGACCGAAAAGCGGACCGTTGACCGTATCATGCGTGCGGTAGTTCGTTTACGCGTGAGAGGGGAAAATTTGTACTCCTTTTTTTTTTCCACCCGTGATTGCGGTAGCGATCGAACCGATTTTTCCAACGAAACCGGCAATCGATTGATCGGTATCTCCTCACGTTTGGACATTTATGCGTTTAATTACGGATGACGAGTTTTTTCTTTTTTCTTTTTTTTTTTTTTTTTTTTTTTTACCAACTCGCGCCAACATTCGTGATATGTAATCAAAAGCGACCGATTGATAAAATACGCGCTCAGAGGGTCGAAAGTGCATTATATATACATTCATCGATCGGATTAGCAAAAAACACGTCGCTGTAAAACCCGTAAATTAAATTCCATGGATGTACCAAGAAACCGTCTATATGGTCTTAGTTTGAAAAAACGACATTTTCCACAAAACGCAGTGCAATCCGACACCACAATGGTCGCGAAACGAAGCTTCTCCCGGATTGGAGCTGTAGGGCGCGCGCGGGAGCTTATCAAGTATAGGTACTGGTGCAGCTAGTCCAGCCTAGAGGGGGAGTGGCAATGTGGGACTGGAGGGCGGAATAAAACGGATTCATTAGGAGCCAGGCATCGCCAGCAGCTGCGGCTCGGTTATCGGCTCTGTCCTCTCTCCCGTTTGCTCACGCGTAATTACGAGACTTTACTCTCTGTGTATATCTACATGTACACACGTGTATAGGTATATACGCGCGACCATACCAATGCTATCGGTCCATCTGCGGTCCATGTATATACGCTCGTTTCTATCATTGAAAATTATTCTCCCTCTCTCTGGTGTGTGTCGATGGGTGTGCTGGGCTCCGTTGGGCTCACCAATCATCAGATCCACCATCAATCCGACTCCTTTTCTTATCCTTATAATTATATACTCATAGTTCTCTACAGCCTCATGACGATATACATTCCGGTGTGTATACGTTACCACGTGCTTTTGTTACTGGACATTTAGATTTACGGTGGGCGTGAAATATAACTCACTGTACCTATATATATATATGTATTACGTTAATAATCCGAGTATTTTCGCGTGGGAGAGAATAAAAAACCCCGCGTAATATGGTATAGGATCAGTGGTCGCATGAGTTTTGTAATCGCACACATGTGGCCACGAACAATATGTATTATAGTGCACCGGGGCACATGCTGCATGGTATATATATATATGTATACGTGCCGTGGGCCGAAATACGTGACAAAATTAAAAGGTCGTCGGGGGCATTGTTCTTTCCCTTGTTCGCGATAACCAATGGACTGTCCTCCCACAAGGGACGCTTTACAAGGTTTACGCTTGCATATACGTGTATGGACTGCACGTGTGCGGGTCAATCGAAATCTCGTTTTTTTTTTTTTTTTTTTTTGCTCCGTATACTCCCTCGGGGCTCTTTTGTATGCATTTCGTACGATTGTAGTGGAGTTGTCGGATGATTAATCGTCGATTTAGGGGTGACCGTGGAAGACGCGATTGGTGTATGGCTTTAATATTAAAAACAGTAAAATGACTGTTGTTCTTGTGACCATCAGAGAAAAAGCTTCAATAATCTTTGGTCCAGAAAGAAATTTTTTTTTTTTTTTTTTTTTTTTCTGAAAAAGTAAAAAGTTTTAAACTTGGCACATTGCTCTGAAGTATTTTATACATGTCAGCTAAAAATAGATTCAAAACTATTTTAATTCCTTAAAGTATTTTTACATCATTAATCATAATATTCTTATCACATTTCAATGCAGCAGAAAGCTATACTCGGAAGCCATACCAATAAAAAAAAAAAAAAAAAAAAGGAAAAATAAATGTGGTTCATCGCTTTCTTATAAAATTAGACCATTTGTTTTTACAATAAAAAACCCATTGTGAGTAGAAATAAATAAATAAACAAATCGTCGTGTGTTGATGAATAAATCAGTCGTATGTTATATTTTTTTTGTAAATTTCGTTACGAGATTCTAGCTGTCTCTCACATAAAAGCATGTAACTCTCGCAACAGTGCCGATTGATGGGGAATCAATGAAAGCCACGAGATGCTTCATAATTTTTACTCCCTGACAATATCTCTTTTCGCCAACAAAAAAAAAAAAAAAAAAAAAAAAAAAAAAACACAGAAATAGAAAAAGCTTCTCTCCCCGTAATCTCGTTAGATTTATTGACAACAAAATAATACACGTGTAGGTGGACAATCTAATGGCTCAAACGCGACGATCAACCTGCAGCTGTATGCCAACCCTCTTGGGCCGAACGAAAAGTAAAAAAAAAAAAAAAAAAAATAGAGCCCCGATTAATCTCTCGTCCAAAGAGGCCCACTCGACCAAAGGAGCTCTTCTCTCCCACCCTCTGCATATATACACACGGGCTCTTGGTTGCTGATGCCCATCATGTATATTTATACACATACGCTTTCAATCCCCCGGTTTTCTCTCGCGCTGTACACGCGGGTACACCCATATGGTGCCTCTCTTCGAACCGTATTATATACGTGTATGCGTGTACAATGTAATACGCACAATACACGGGACTTGGGGAGGGAAGTGGTCGCGTGGCTCCCTTATTCTACGTGTACCTATACATAACACACCCCTTGATTGGGTTTACTCGCAATTAACGAGCGAATCATTGTCGTGGGGAAGGAAAAAAAAAAAAAAAAACTACCCCCCCGTGGGGCGGCGAGCCGTGAAACATCAAGAAATCACTTTGGCAGATTAAACGAATTGTCGGGGCTGATCCTTTGCTTGCGGCGCGTCGACAACCCCGTATTATGTATACATTTACAGATCATAATCGAGGGGGGCACAATGGGGACAAACGTGTATTGTTAATGCGGGGATTGACTTACTGGGATTAACATGCACGACGTTTTGTTACACATATTTTACGTGTGGGTATTGTGGGGGGGATATAATATACATGTATGGTACATAGACAAACAACATATACCCATTTATTGCAGACACAAGGGACGGAGTCGATTGGTTTTGGCTCACCTCGAAATTATACAGGCTTGGATCTCCAAATTAAATACCTGCACGCGATAATTCATCTTAAAGTACACCGTTCACAAGGAGCGTGTATTGTTGAAATTCCCTTTTTTTTATTATTATAAATTGCATTAGTCTTGGCAAACGTTTCGAGAACAACCAATTGACGTAAGAAATCCACGACAGCCCAGTTTTTTCACTTCACAGATTTTCTACACGCGTTTCGTTAAAGTTAAGTAAAATTAGTTTAATTCTTTTGGTGCACCACATAGATTTAGTTTTTTTTTTTTTTTATGAAAACATTCACCAATATTATGTTATCATGCGTTTTTTTTGTTTTGTGAAAAAACAGAAAATTCAACCAAAGCCCTTTTGATAAACGTGCGTATAACTTTGAGTTCAACACACTGTATACACTTGGATTTCCAGTGATTGGGCATGAAAAATCGAGGCAAATAATCAATCCAAGCATACTCGAAAAAAAAAGAAAAAAGAGGCACACACGAGAGTCGTTAACAGCCAGCGGAGAGGCACTTTGACGCCCATGTAAACACAATATATTATGTACTTGAGACACTCGGACGCATATATAGAGCGTGTATAATTGTTCTCAAGGGGGCTTAGTGGGGCGTGTTGTAGGTAGTATAAATATACGTGTGCGCTGCAACCCACCGGGACGACGACTCTATCCATATATATATATATTTGTACCCTCTCTCGAGTAGAGGAGGGTGTGACTGAAACATGTATGTATATACACGCTCCGATACACGATGCACGGAAAACCTACACATATATACATTTATAAGTACCGTCGTGTATCCGCATGAATTCTTCGACTCTCTTGCAGTACTTTTACACGTATACCGAATAAGGTGCACTTGTTTGCTGAGCCTATATTACATGCACATCCTCTTTTTTTTTTTTTTTTTCTCTTCGAGAAGCGATAAAGAACAATTGGACAAACAATAGCAGCAGAATCCAACGGGTATTCATATATGGTGAGTATACGTGTCGATCACACCTATACAATATAGAATTTTCCACAGTTGGGATTGTCCATCGTGCGCCATTTCATATACGATTGGCTTATTGTCAAACGGGAGGGGGTGGGCGAGATGTATACACGTTTATATATTTACAGGTGGGTGGGACTGTGTTCCATGGGTTTACCCCAGCAGTGGGTGTACACGAGGGGGATTGGGTTGACGTTTGTTGGGGAAAAAGGAAAAAAAAAAAAAAAAAAGAAAAAGAGGGAATGGGAAAAACGTGAGAGAGAGGAGTGATGGCGGGGGGAGGGACGAGTTAAAATGTTCAGGAGTCCGTAAATGGAACAACGCGGCATGGATGTACAACGGAACAGAAGGAGAAGAAGGAAAGGAGGAGGCTTGATTAAAATATTAATTGAGATGGAAATAACGGAGCGAGTGAGTTGTTGCTGATGCTTATTTGAGCCCAAGCTCGTTTTCCTTTGTCTTCACGCGCAGAGAGAGAGATATGTATAGTTTGTTCTTTCGTTCTCTCTCTGTGTGTATGTGTGTAGCGGATAAGCACCCGATGATGAAGTTTCGACGATTGTTTTCGTATGTACAACCACGGGTATCTCCGTTCGGCTGAAAAGCCTCGGGGAAATCGGTATTGTTATTATTATCATTTTACTATACTGTGTAGGTACTACACTCATCAGCTTGTGCTTTGCCCTCTCTCTCACCACCACCACCACTATACCTCGTTGACCAACTTACAGAGGCGTATTTGTATTTTATGTCATATATTTTCCGCGTTTCTTTTATTCAAACTGTGGTTTGCGCATATGTAGATATATTTTTTTATTATTGTGAAAATCTTGGCCATTTGCTCGGTGAACGAGATTTTTCACCAGCGAAATGGTTATTGGAAAGTACAGGTGTAGAATTTATCTGTGCTCGGCAATTATTACTTGGCATTTCGAACATATTCATCGGTGAACCAATGAAACTTCTTATCAGACGATCGAAGAGAATAATCGTATGGCCTCTATATAAATATTATTTTTTCTGTTCCCACTCGTGGCTACATTTCAAATTTAGAGGATATGTATTTTTTTTTTTTTTTTTTTTTTTATCATTGAGCGTACAAAGTAAAGATGTTTCATAAATTCCAATAGGGGCTACACACACAAACATCGAAATTGTAAAGGTGTGCTGGGAATAAAAATTTAATCTTCGTAGCAAAAATATAACGGGGGAGTAGGATACATATATACATAGATTCGTAGCGGTAAATAACGAGAGCTGAGTGCATTGTACGAGGAAGATGACGTGAAAAAATGTATTCAACAAATCCGATCCGAAAATTCATGCACGTTCCTACACGTATACATACACATACACACACACACACACACCCGCACGAGTATTTAAATACTCCGCAGACGAGTAACAATAATAATAATAATAATAATAATGGATAACAAAGAGGGCAAGAGGGATGTATATGTATGTATTTTTATGTTTAAGAGAGGGTGAGAGGGAGGAGGGGATGGGGAAAAAAAGAAAAGGGGAGGAGGGGGGAATTCATTTTCTCGAGTGAAGCGAGCGAGCGGACCAGCGAGATTCATTATTATTCGAGTTTTCCTTCAAATTCTTTTCTCCTTTCTTTCTGTTTGCCCCAGCCCCCGCGTTTATATGTATACATTATATATATATATTATGGCCACGTTGAAGGCTTCCCGCCAAGTCGAATCACTTGATAGATCCCTCCGACGTTGTGTTGTATATGTGTTTATTTATAAAAGCGCCCCGAGTTTTTGTCACTCTCTCCGGGAGAGTCTAGCCGCAGATATGTCGATTTACCTTTGTTCCCCCCCCTTTTTTTTTCCTTTTTTTTTTTTTTCTTTTAATTTCCTTGATCTACGATGAACGCAAGGGTGTTTTTTTTTTTTTTTTTGAAAAGTGAAACATTCCGAATTTAACGAAACCCTCCAGAATATTACTCTATAAAACTAAAACCAGTCTCCCCCCCCCCTAGTATAGGTACCGTTTAATGACAATTATTAACAAATAAGGTCCAAACTATACAAAAACGACCGCATGCACACGAATAACAGGTTACAAACGATTCCTTTTTTTATCCCTCGCGAGTTTGATAATCGAAGAGTTAACAAATGCCACATGTACCCTACAAATTGGGTGTTCAGTTTGGGATCGTAACTTTTCTTAGACAAAAAGACACCCGCGCACCCCTACATACATCTTTCCGATGTTTCCTTGTCAAAGCAAGATCCCGTTATTGAAAAAGAAATTAATCGGATACAGCACATACCAACAGAGAGAAGGTATACACAAATCAAACCCGTATACGCTGTACCACACAAAAGCCAGTCGATCGTAAAAGCACACGAGAGAGCGGGAGAGCTCCTCTCCCTCAAAGCTCCATTACTCTGATACATTACCTCGTGTATTGTATATACTAGAGGGGGGAGGGGGTAAGAGCTCCCAGCGCGGAAATTAATAAATCCCCCCTCCCTCGGTATATCGCGTCAACAAGCGACGACGACGAGGGTGTATACTTGACACACGCGATTATAATCGAGCGAATTAAAAAATAAAAAAAAAAAAAAGCAAGAGCCAAAATGCACGTCTGAGAGCACACTCGCTTCCTCCTTTGCATCGCGGTACATTGCACCCAAAGACGAGGAGGAGGCATTTACCTCCTATGTGTCATAAGTGCACATCATATCGTCATCGCACGTATACGATTAGCTCATCGTTGTACGCGTGTGTTGAATTACACAGGCGTAGGGTACACTCTTTTTTTTTTTTTTTTTGTTATAACATATAATATATATATATACACACCTTACACTCGAGTGTACGGATAACGAGAGAAAATGCTCGCTCGGGCAAAAGAGACCCTACCTCAAAGCAAAGCAACGCAGTATGTACTACACGCACGACAGACTTCTGATGCAGTTTCTCTTTCTCTTCTTTTAATGCCTGGCAACCCTTTTCCTTCCAAACAACCCAAACATACAAAAATGCGCGTATATTTGACGACGCTGCGTGGCATTTGTCGGGGATTTCTTTCTTTCTTTCTTTTTTTTTTTTTTCGCGTCCACTCCACACGTAATGTATACATCTCTTTTATTCATCTCTTAAGCCATTACATCTACATTCTCCCTTTCTCACCCTCTGCATGCATATTTATGCATACGCTAAAATTCCAGCACTCGGTCTATAAGGGACTCTTGTTTGCGAGAAAATTCCCATCAGCATATGTGTGTACATGATATAGGTAGTAATCCATCTAGATCATAATTCACGTTTTTGGTAACGCGATTGAGCATTGGACGGACACTTTTTGATAAAGAAAAAAAAATATATATATATATATCAGCGTACAAGTACAGGTGTATGTATACCCGCAAAGGTAAAAGCTATAATAGGCGTACGGATGAATGAGCATAGAAACACAGAGAGAGAGAGAGAGAGAGGCAAAAAACACACGAATAATAACAAGTAACAGAAAAGTCCATATACACGTACAGAGCCAGTGGAAGATGAAAAAAAATGGAAAGGAGGAGAGAAAGAAAAATCAGTCCCCCCCTTTCGTCTGTTATGATCGCAAGAGGTGGGGGTAGGAGGATATTAAAAAATTGTGTCGAATGCCTGACGTGATACCGCAAAAGCGCCGAGCTACAGAGAGACAGAGCGACGTACAAAAGAGGAATATATATTGCAGGGGAGGGAGGAGAACTCGCTCGCGAGGAGAGAAGAGTAAAGGCGGGGATCCGCGAGGATCTCGTCCATTACCGTCACAGCTAATTTTCGACAAAGCGACCCCCGGACCACCACCACCCGCTCCTCCTCCATTTCGTCTATACATATATATTTTTTTTTTCTATCCGTGTCGTCCAAGTGTGTGTGTGTGTGTCTGCGGTGGAGCTAATCTATACATGTGCAACCCACATAAATATGCTGTAATGTATATCGTAAAGGGGTATTGTTAAAATACTTACGTGATGAAGGGTTGAAAAAAAAAAAAAAAAAAAAAAAAAAAAAAAAAAAAATGTTTTTGAATAACATGACAAGTACATCCGGCAATACATATACGTATAAGTGATGATCATCGGTGCATGCGCTCAGATCAAAGAATCGGAAAATTACCCGATCAAACGACACCATCGCGTTAGAAGGGTACTGCAAAACTATAAAAAAAAGAATACCATCAGCAGCTATGTGTCTCGTACGGTGGTGTACTTATATAGCTGATGCGCGCACTTCAGAGAGAAGTAAATGCTCTGATGCACCGCACGCGCGTTGTCTGCACGCCAGGGAATCCAAAAGAAAGGTATATACATACACATTTTACCGCGAATATGTATAGATATCCCCGCGCAATTAAAACTTCCTTTGACGATACCCCCCACCCCCTACATATATGTTCTTTATTCTTTCATCATCTTGGTATCGCTCGTTAAACGGAGAGAAAAATGACGCACCGTCATTTTTTCCGACCCCCCCCCCTTTTCCTCCTGCGTCATAGCCTCGTATAACCAAGAGGGGAGGAGGAGAGGGTTATTGGATTATTCCGTGCGCTCGCTCCCGGAGTTTTGCGGCTTTTGAAGCTGAACTACTTTCAACCCTGGAAATATAACAAGCAAAAATAAAGATAAAAAAAACGAAACAGGCCCCCCTCGCCCCCCCCCTTTCCTTCTCTGCGCGAGTTTTCCTCGGCAAGTTGATTCTCCCGAAGCTCTCGAAATAAAACGAGATTAAAGCCAGCAGCAGCAGCAGCTCTGGTAGATTTATATATATATATGACCGCGGGAGCTTGAATAATTCGGGATAATTAATCTCTCGGGCTAATTAATAACGGACGAGCCTCGTCGTCTGCATTTCGGGGGGAGGTTTGATTCACGATAAATTTAATGTCGTCGTTGCACACGTGAATACAGTAAATCATGATAATAATGGTGATTTTTCAGAGGTGTAGGGCTTATTTCGTCGAAATGGCGTAAATGTGACTGGTGACACGCGTGTGTCGGCCAGATATCCTTTTACACTGCACGTATTACGAAGGTTGTATATATATACATGTGCAGGGTGATATTAACGTATAGACAGATAGGAGGGAGAAAAGGGAGCCTCGGGCTTATTATACGTGCACGTGGAAAGGGACTCGAAAATTTGCGGGCTGCAATTGCTCCGGTGCATATATGTGTTTAATATTAATACGTGTATGTGTAGGTACGCGTGTGTCGTCTCGGTCTTTGACGGAGTCTTTGCGTGCACCTGTACTTGATAGAAATATGTCGTGGTTGTAACGAGAGCTTAGGACGTTAGGTTTGATGGTTTCTCTCGTCTCGTTATTTGGCTGGTGAAATGTCAAAAGGTCGTACAGTGCGATGATATTTGTATATACAGTCTATATACGGTTTTCAGTTGCATTCAGACGTCACTGGCCTCTACAAAGTCAAAGGAAATCGTAAAAATGCGTCATCTATAGGACATTTTTTTTTTTTTTTTTTTTTTGTCTAAGTTGGGATGATACCGAGAGAAACCTTTCAAAAAAGGTAAATATCGTAATTTTTATGGATATTGTAGGGGTTGTTATTTTACAATGTAATTGTACATGCAAACAACAACAAAATTATGATCATCAAAACCGTAAAATAAATAAAATGTACAATAAACAACAGCAAGGCATAAAATACAAAGTTGTACGTTATTTTGCTTGGTGAATATTATAAAATTACATAAAATTTCCGTTGCACTTGTATATATCGTAATGTATACATATAAGTACCTATAAGTTTGCGCATCAAAATTACATTTAACCAGATTTGAGAACAGAAAAAAATTTTTTTTTAAATGATGTGCCGTGTACTATGATGCACATCGGAAAAGTAATGTAAAATTGATCCTATAGCAAGAGCACTTGTATATCTACACGTGCAACCAAAAAAAGTAAAAGTGCCTATAATATACGTTACTATACTATTAGAAAAGGGACGAACTCCCAGTCCAATAACAGCTTGGGCCACACGAGAATTCCTCATTACACCTTTTGTTAGTATACACCTTTGGTGCTATCTATCAATGTACCTATTCGTATACATGTAGCAAGCCTATCGTGAAAGTTTGCGTGTTTTCCTTTTCCACGTGTAATACGTATACCTACGTGGAAGAGAGCGGGAAAGACGAGCGCGTTTGTTTAGCGCATTGCCAAGAGAGGATATGTAGAGCACAGCAGCAGAAACAGCATCCAAACGCACGCGAATACACGCCGCGTCGTTACAATTTTTTTTCCCTTTTCTCTCTCTCTCTTTTTTTTTTTTTTTTTACACGCGAAAAGGGCCATTGTCTCCCGGTGTATAGGCACCTATTACCCATGTATACGTACAGCTACGCGCGTGCGAGTGTGGGACTTTCGTCCGCGAAAAAAAAAAAATAATAAACGGTGCGACGCAGCTAGTTATCGAATGCGCGATGGTGCCTCTAGCTATTTTTTTTTTTTTTTTTTTTAAAGACTACTGATAAACAGTTGGGTTACTCAACACCAATGTTTGCTTACCCAGGCATGAATTTTCTATGTCCAAGAATAATTTTAAAAGAAGTTGCGTTTCTAATTCCTACGCTTGCTCGCTTAGTCATTTATTTTTTTCAAAGAATACGAATACAATCAAGATACATCGTCAATGCTAGCATAACTAAAAATAAATTTCTTGTTTTTCAAGGATACTGATAAACGGAAAAATAATTATGTTGTTGATCACTTATACTCACTCACCCCTTAACGATTTGTTTTTTATGCCAGAAGAGCTCGAAAAAGTACGATTTATTGATTAAACTTGTCTTGAATAACCAAACTTTACTGTCAGTGTAAAAAATAAGTATATTAGTTAAATACAGCGTTTAAGTTAGACTATAATAAATAGTTTAACCGATATAATATACGATTTAAACACAGTTGAATAACAAACGTGATTTATTTAAATTACTTCCGAACTTTCGGTACAACGTACTTAAAATGATTGATACATAAAGTAAAAAATTTTATCGCATGTGT
>NW_019379635.1:184860-197134 GCF_000648655.2 Copidosoma floridanum
AAACCTGAATATGATTTTAAATAAGAATATCATTAAAAATTAGTCATAACTTGTAAAAAAATTTACCACTTGCTCGGAAAATTCATATCAACTAACAACAAATAATGCAGATTTTTTTTACTTTCTGAGGTGTCGTCCCGGACGAAAATAAAAAAGTTATTGAATTTTATTCTCAGACACAAATCTAGACTCAATTAGTTTTTAATATAAGTTATCATTACTTATCCTTATTTACTTGTTAAAACAATTTTCAATTGGGACAGAAAAAAAAAAAAAAAAAAATTGTTTTAAATCGCGTGACACTTGAAAACGATAAGATTGCGATTCCTCGAGTTTTGACGGACATGTACATCTTGATTGCCGATTTCTCAAGATTACAATGTATCGATACCCGATTCTTAAGAACTTACGCACCAAAATCATATAATATAACACAATATCGATACTTGCAAGAACTGAGCCCCTTGGGAGAATCCAATGGCGTTGAAGCCGTCGCTCAACATTTTGTCATTTTCCAACTCCTCGCACACCTCCCGGACTTGATCGTTAACGTTTTTGAAGTAGCTGTTCTCGACATCCTAAATCACATTACGCACGAAAATCCATACGTTAAGGTTTGGCTTACACTGTATGAAAAATAAATAAAGAAAAATTGCGAACCTTCACGAGACTGTCGCCGATTTTAACGGACTTGACGTAAACCCCCGGCAAGTGCTCCTCCAGGATGGTCCTTATCTGGCCCAGGCTGAAGGAGAAGCAGCAACTGTCTCCTGTATCGTGTTGTGAATTATCATAATGTCATAAAATAACTAATAAAAAAACTAATGTTAAAAAAAAAAAGAAAAAAAAAAAGGTCGACGCGCCCAAAAGAAAGTAGATACAATTGTATGGTGTTGCGTGTACAACCACGTTATATAAATATATAGATCACGTTGATGGACTTTCAGTTTCTATTGCGTGCGAGTAAAAAGAATCGCAGTGACAAGGAGCGACTCACCCATGCCGTGCCATAGAACGACGGGAACGGGAGACTCGGCGACGACCCCACTGTAGACAATAGTGGCCATTATTGTGGCCATTAGGCAAAACACACGTCGGCTACGCGTTGCCATTGTTTCCCCTGCCGGAAGATTATTATTCCGGGTTTTTTTAACTTTTGAGACTTTAGGCAATTACAGGTGTAATTGACCGGGGCACTTTTTAGCCGTACAATCGAGTGTTGTTTTGGCGTTTTCGCAGTGCCAGAGCGAGCAGACGCCACTGGGCTACTGCGGGGAGCTCAGCTGATCCGTGGGCTGGACACACACCGCGAGGTAAAAGTGTGTAAGTGTATACATTATACCAACACTCTTCCTCCGTGTTAATGCGTGTACATGTATAGCGGGAGGAGGACTCCCAGAACCGCGTGCCGGTTCCAGGGCGAACTATATAGAGACGTTTGCCGCGACGTCGATAAGTGCGGGATTTACCGGATGGTTTGCACGTGTGGGCTTTTTCCTTTTTCGTGACAATAATTTTGGGAGCTTGAAATGATTGTGGGATTTGCAATGAATTCGAATGGTGGAATAAAAAGCTCCATTGTTTATGTTTCTAGTTAGTATTATGTGTCATATTTTTCAAAATTGTACTCAAACGATCAGCGGTGCGCTTTGCTCGAGTGGATGTGACTGATCTGGAATAAATTAAAATCTCGTGGTCAATCTGAAAAAAAAAAGTCCAAGGAAAATGATCAAATGTCAACTTACGATGCAGCCGATGATTGAAATCGGGTTGAGCGCAAATGGTCCCTAAACGTCCCTTGCCTCGGAGACGCATCCCTTGGCCCTCGACGATGCGTAGTACGTCTTCAACAGCCCCAGCAAGAAACGTGCCATCTGATCAACAAAACGATATTTTTTTCCGATTTCTCCGTTGAATTGAATTATATTTTCGTACCGACAAATCTTGGGCTGCGTAATAGGCTCGAACTCCGCGTTGACGCCTAGAAGGAAGACGAAAAGCGCTTGAGCGCAGAGTGAGGTGAAAAAATTACTTGTTGACATTGCCGATGTATAGCTCTCGAGGGAATCACGAAATTAATGCGAGACGTTTTGCAACCGTGGAAACGTATCTTTTTCTTGAGTCACGTTTTGTGTTTGAAATATATTTTTTTTTTTTATTTTAGGAATTGTATGTATATAAAAAGAATTTAACTTCACCAAAATGGTGCGTAATGCGTAATTTTATTTATTTTTAATTTTTTTATTTTCCAAGTTTCCAATGATTTCTAATGGTGTCTCTCGACCTTTCACCGGATGTCCGTATATCCTTAACAATTTCGACGATCCCTCATGCGAGACAAAAATTACTCGCGGAAGCGAAATGACGCATCGCTCGTTGAAAGTCCGGTTTTTTGTATTTTGCCACATATCATCGATGGATATTGGCGTTTGATGTGCGCGGCCAAGGCGTGTCGAGTGGTGTTATCGTCAAACTGGAAGCTTGTGGAATATATAATGAGGTGTGTAGGAATGTATGGAGAAAAAAAAACAAAAAAGAACAAATAACAAACCCAAAGCACGTTTTTTATTGCCAAAGTGACTCAATAGTCGGGTATGTCGACAGTACTCGGTATTGTCGATTTTATCAACTACATTTCGAGAAGACGGCAAAAAGTGTACTAACATCGGTAGACTTGGGCACGGATATTTTTTCAATTTTCTTCAGAGTATAATTTTTTTATGTGTTTTATCTACTAAAAAAAATTTTTTTTTATAGCTGTTTTCAACGTTATTTTTTCCAAAAAAACAAAAAAAAAAAAAAAAAGAAGAAGAAATAGTCAAAGTATATTTAAAAAAGTATTACAATATTTTGATTTCAATATTTAACAATAAAATTAAATATCTGCAATGTAGATTTTTTTTTTCCTCAGAATTGTCACACGATGGGTGATTAATAAAACATTTTTTCAACAAAAAGAATGCGTTGTATGCAGTAGAAAAAAACTTTCTTTGCACATGTTTGAAAATCTCTAAAATAATTGTGGCGAAATCTGGCAACGAAAAAATGTTTGATCTGAAAAATAAAACTGTGGGATAAAATGGTTGTACTTAAACGGGATGAAAGAAAGTCGTTTTGAAATTTTCGCCACAAATCGATTGAGCTGCGACAAAAGCTAGCCTGATATTTTTACCTTCTATCATCAACACGTTCTGGTTATCGTTGCTGACGCGTCATTTCGAGACATACGATCCTTTCATTGATAAGACATAACGTATATCCAGCGCAGATTTTATTGTGCTCCGATGTATTTTGCCGAACCGAGTACATTAGTCATTTAATCGTTACGCCTATGGTTGAAGTCATCATTATTTCAATCATCGTAATTTAATTATTTATTTGAAAAACAATTTTTTTATTAACTTTTTAAGACGAAATATTTTTTAATATTTGAAACAAGTTAATGCCATGATGAAAATTTAAACTAAAAGTTCAGTCTTTGCATGAAAAAAGGGTTTATTAATAATAAATTTTACATTAATTCGTAGACTACTAGGATTAAATATATTTATTTTCAATGTTTATTTTCTACAATTACGGGGTTAAAAAAATTTCTGTGTTATATTCGAATCACATAATATTACAATAAATTAGTACAGCTTATGCATTAAAAATAAAAGTATAGTAGCAAAATATTATTATAAAACAAAACTTAATACGTATGGTTCGGCTTAAGTACGAAATTCACAGCAACTAATAGGTGAGCGTGACGAAAGCAAACTCCGCAAAAAAAAAAGAAAAAATGAAAAAAAAGATAAAGGACGCAAGATATTTTTCGAGTGCACTCTCAGATCGCGTAATCGTCGTATACATATTATATTTACACTTAAGATTTAAAAAGATAAGCAGTAAGCGAACAAACTTTCGACGTCACAAGATACACATGTATGAATATGTGCGACATATATTTTTTTCCTTTTTTCCCTGACAAACACGCACGACAACAGCTCAAAAAGCTGTATGTAAATGTACAAAAGAAGAAAGAAGAAGAAAAAAAAAATATGCAAAGGAAAAACAAAGATTAGATTAATCGCTGGTGCATTTACACTTGAGCCTCTTGGCGCCACCGCGTCATAGCGCCGTCTGTGTGACGACACGACCACCCCTCCATCCCTTTCTAGCGCATTACACTCCTTGGAATAGTTATTAAAAAGATTTTTTTTTTCCAATTTAATTTTTTCAAAATAGCGCAAAACTATTGAAAGATTATCTACTTGAAAAAAAAAAATTTCCCTTCACTCAGTCCTAAAAATTACACTGAGAGAAAAAAAACAATTAAACTTATAGAGAAATTCCAGAAAAAATTACCATTCTGCACTGTAAATCGAATACAAGCTGGTAAAAGAGGAAATAATTATTATTTTTAAATGTAAGAATTTCAATGCGGTAAAGTAAAATTTATTAATCGATCCTTGAAAGGTTTACTGTTCCAGTATGGAAATTTTTCTGTTCTAAATATAATTTTTACCATCCAAACTACAATTTTTACTATTGAAAATAATAAATTTTCCCTTTTTAGCCAACTTTCATCCCGATTTACTGAGAAAAATGGTAATTTTTGCTGGAATGTCCCTATAATTTTTATTGTCTCAGTGTATAATAATTAATAAGAAAAAAAAAGTGACTTTATCCTCTTTGATTTGAGGAATCAGTAAAATATATGTACATGAAAACACTCGCAATCGATGCACCCACATTTATAATCGTTCGAAGGGAGGCAAAATCACGAATTCAATCGGATCAAGAGAGAGAGAAGCATTTCGTTAGAATCGCCACTTCCATCTGAAATGTATATCACAAATTTGAAGGAAAAAAAAAAAAAAAAAAAAAAAATGAATACCCCGCGTTATCACAGATTATAGCCACGATTAAGCTTTCCACGACCCACGAAACCTCAAAACTTGGCGTGCTCGTCGATCCAGTCCCTGTAGTGCGCGATCTCGGTAAAAACAGCTGGGAGAGTCGAGCCCGCGCACCCAAAGCCCCACGCTGCCATGCCCACGAGCCTACTGCCCAGTGCCAACGGCCCGCCCTCGTCACCCCGGCACAACTGCCGCCCCGGACCCCCTGCGCAGAACTGCCCATCCGACAACTCCGAGCCACAACTCCCCCGCTCCAGCACTGCCAGCCGCGCAACCTGCATCTGCAGCGACAACTCCCCCGTGCCCGGATCGCCCCAGCCCGTAAGCCTCGCCTCTACCCCCGAGGGCGCTCCCTCGCTCTGGTTGAACAGCCGCGCCGGCTGGCACTCCTCGTCAAAGTTGAAGGGCTCGGCCACCCGCACGACCGCCACGTCGAAGCTCGTGGGCCGGGCCGTCGCTCCGTCGGTCAGGTTGTACTTCTCGTGGAGGACGATCTTGTCGACCTGGTGGACGAAGCCGCCCTGGCCGCGGAGGGACGTGCCCGCGCGGATGCTCAACTCGAGGGTCTGGGCCGAGTGGGCGCGCGAGGCGGTTGTGAGGACGTAGCGGCTGTTGAGGATGGCCCCGCTGCCCGCAAAGTGCCCCAGCTTCTCTATCGACACCATGTACGGGTAGTCGCGTATCACGGCGTTCTCGCTGCCTAGCACCCGGCCCAGGGGCTTTTTCCCCAACCTCGGGTTACCTGGAAAACACACACACGCATACATATCTTGACTTGACAACAAGTGATTTCTGCGTAAGAATTTGAATTTGTTTCGTACAGAGTAAGGAGTGAGAGACGAGCTCCTGCACATAGACTTTACAACGCGATAGAATTACAATTGCATAAATGTATAAATGAGATTAAAGGCAAAAGAATGCAACACGATCTTGGTGCGAGAGATACAAATTCAAGAGAAATTACTAAATTCACTGAGCTGCACCCGTAGCACGGTAATTTTTTTTTTTTTTTTTTTTTTTTTTTTTTCTCTCGGTGTGCGTATAGACTTGGTACTTACCTCTAGTCACGAGGATATACGTCACAAGGACCAAGAGAACGAGGATCGCGTAGGAGGAGCGGCTCGTCGTCATCTTGGTTGCGGTTGTTAAAGACGCGCGATACTTGTTTCGAAGTACACCTTGCGCGGACACTTGTTGTTCAACTGCGCGTGCACTACGCGTTTATCTCGTTGTCAATGTAGAGCTGGCGCTCTTTCTCCCTCTCTCCCTTTTATACTGTAACAAGTTATTTATTTTTCTTTTTTTTTTTTTTTTTTTCATACCAAAAGAGATGTGCGAGCGATAAGGTGCACCGATACCGCCGATCGTGGGATTATCGGTAAGCTCCCCTGCTCGTGTGTGTACAGCGTATACGCAAATACGTCACGTCTATTATCTACTCGCGGGTACAGGCCGATATCTGTGGCGATTGACGTTGTAATCGATCGATTGTTGTGATTGATGATGGTGTTATATTTAATGAGAAATCGGTACACTTTTTCGGAGTGTCGCGTGTGGTGTATGTAAACGATTTTTTTTTCCCCATAGGTAATTGGGACGCGAGGGTGAACAATTTTTCTTTCGTCAACTGAACCAACGTCATGGTGTTTTAAGAAATTATTAGATCCATGTGATGCCATTGCAAAAGAAAAAATATATACACCAAGAATAATTACCGATGAAGCACGATTTGCGAGAGTTGGTTTCTTTTTCGCGGATTTTTGTTTTTATCGGTCAATACCAGTTGATATGAAGAGTTGATCATCGCGATCTTTGGGTGCTGCAAAGTACTTATTTTTCGTGGTCTAGAAAAGAACCGATTCTTGCATCATCTCCGAAGCTCCGGTGTGCATCGTTCCTAAAGCGCCGATTTGTTATCGCGTCTGAGAAATCGCGCGGTCAGTTTTCACGAAATCCATTACATCACCTACGAATATACACACTTTGTATTTATAAATGTACGGGTTCAACGAATACCGAATTATGTCAAATTTCTTGCGTTTCTTCTTCTGATACATGCGCTTATCTGTATGAGGATGTCGAATGAATTTTAAAACTATGCAATATTTAATCCTTTTTATTATCAAGATAAATTTTTTTTTTGTCCCATACCCCCATTCGTCGTTTATTCTTACCCATCTTCCAATCACCCGCTATATTTTTTACACAAATTGACCTCTTGTAAATTGTGACACAGAAAATCAATTGTTTTCCAACACTCGTCCGGATCATGGTGTTATTTATTTTCCTATATCAAGAGTTTTTGTGCAAAATATTTCGCAAATTGGCACGACGCAAAAGTTCTTTATGATTCTTTTTTTTAATAAATCAATGGATTCCCGTATTGACAAGTACTAATAAATAATTATATACTCAAAGCCTCGAATGGTTGATTAATCATTACTTTTTTCTCCATCCATATGTATAACGTAGTTTTACTCCATAAACCGACCTCACCTTGTTCATACTCTAGCAAGCCGATAACATCGAGAAAATCTTCTGTTACCCTTACACAAATCCAAACGCAATCGCAATCGATCCACTGGGCTCCGATTACTCATGTATAACTTACGTGATATTATACAAGCTCTATTATGTCGGTTACAACTTTAAGTTCCTAAGTATATTTTTATTGAGGCTTCGTACATTAATATTTATACAGGTGTAAGTATACATTGATGCACAATACATCACCCCCACGATTATCGTTTTAGTGTTGATTTAATTAATTGGACTTTGTATTTTTTTACATTAGCCAGCACAATCATAGTGATTGAATCAAATTTTTCATTGGCAGTTTGAGTATATATTTGCCAAAACACAAATACAATTAAAATTATATTACACACTTAAATCCATTACATATATATATACATATGATATATACATATCAAATTAATGGAGTATAAAGGCCACAATCATCGTCAGTTTATTATATTGCTACCGCCACCTTTAGAAATCCCACGAAACTATTGATTAATTAATTGCTGATAAGTTAGTTTGTGATATTGATATATATATTGTATTTACGATGATGAAGTACTGAGATACATTTTGGTGACGATTGCGAAAAACAACCATTGTTGTACTTATCGTTAACTTTCGGTGGGATCGAAAAATGTTGATAATTTTGTATTTTATTCTTTGTTTCGACGCATCGGTGTCGAGTGAAATTCGCATTGTGTACAGTTATATAAAATAAATACAAGATCCTCATTCGCTTATATATATAGTTTGTCACTGCGTGTGTGTGAGATTAATAACCGATATACACGTATGAGTTTGTAAGTTACTTTTGTAAATAAGTTTGAATCCGTTGAAATGTATTACAAATAATCGAAAAATTTCTTTCCACGTGTTCGACAAAAGTACGGGTGATTTTGGCATCGAGTGTACTACGAGTATACAATTTTTGTTTCGTATAGGTACATACACGAGAGAAATAAAACATAAACATTGTTCGTTTTTAAAAGTATTTATTTTAATCCATCAAATAACATTATGTAAGAAAATTTATAAAAACATCCGAGTGTTACAGATCATAAAATATTAACGATTTAACTGTTATATTTTTTAAATAATAACTCATATAATGAATATAACTAGTTGTACTTCTTTGGGTGTATACTGTGGGTGTTCAAAATTTGTGAATAAATCAAAAGGAAATTTAAAATTTATATTCATTTATTTGGACTGAACTTAAAAAAACAGCTAAATTTTTTAATATTCGTTGACATGAAAAATTTTTAATTTTCGTATCATATAGAATCGCGTTTCGTAAAATAATCGAAAACATTGGGATTGCAGTCCCTCGATATCGTAACATCAAAAGTAAACAATAAATATTACGAGCTGAAGGGCAAAGGTAACACTTGGCAATACAAAATATTCACGCAGATTTTCAATCTGTTTCGCTCAAGTTTCCATCGATTGTGTACACACACCCTACTCGTAAACTTCAACGCATACTTTGAGCCAAACGTTTTTTATTCTTTACACATTTCCTTGCAAATGGCCACCAAATCGTGCACAGCAAATTTTCGAGCCACATCCTTCAGTATTCGGAACGATTTTTTGCCATAATCCTTGACATCCTCGATTTTACCGGTGTACATATACTTGAGCACATCGACCAACACATCCGAGTCCACGTCCGTTATCTCAATCGGCTTGTTTTGAATTTCCTTCTCCACCGCGTCTTCGAACATCACCGCGAACACCGCACTCTTGTTGGCCAGCACCAATCTGTGCAACTTCAATGTCGAGCCATCGATAACAAGTGTCACGTCGCTGTAGTTACCATAATAATACAACATTTCGAAGTCAAAGCCGAAATGGTTTACCGTCTTGGCCCATGTCTCACACGGCCCTACCCCCTCGCCCGACTCCTCGTCGGGCCAAATTTCAATCAGCACTCGGAGATCCTTCTTAACTTCGGACTTGACGGAGCACATGCTTGTAAGCTGGTCGATTCCGCAAGACATCAGTGGGCCCAAAATGGCCCTTTGCATTTTGGTTGTGCTGATGACGACGTTTTGGTCGTTGATAAAAGAGCCAACGTACCTGATTTTGTTGGTGATTTCGTAGTCACGGGATTTTAGGTAAAACGCGAATGAGCCGTCGTTAATGTGGGTGGAGGTATGCTTCAAACTCGAGATTTTCCACGGTAATTGCTTTTGACCCGATTTTCTTTCCATCGGGAAGTTGGATGGCACTTTTGTTGATCGTCCATACAAAAGCCGCGTGTTTGACCGCAATTAATCGTTTAACTTGATTTTTCCACTCCATCGCACCCGCTACTTGTGTATAGGTATATGGATAACAATCGCACGGACAATGAAACGTGCAGTTATTCCGTCAGAGTACGATCGACGACTGATTTACCTTGGGTGGGTCCCCAAAAACTACACAGTATACTTACGGCTGTAGCGGTGATTTAGTATATACAAACAACCCTCCCTCCCAAAGTTTGACCTTTCTATCTGCATACATCAGGGTGAATTGTAACTATACGCACCCAATACTTTGATTCGTTGTTTATGATTTGTGTGTGAAAACGTTTTGAATTTACTCACCATCGTATAGCACGTTTTACCAGAGAGGCCATTTTATTCGAACTTCTGTCTATACTTGATTGGTCTTGGGACCAGACTCGCGAGCACAACTCTTTTAACGATTTTCGATTTTCGAAACCAAATATTTCGTTTATCACTTATGACAATGCAATATTAAGATGAGTATACATTATGTACGTTAAATTTTACTGTCAAAAATATTTCGAAACCCAATTTTTTTGGTACCTTCTTTGACTCTTTTTTTTTTTCTTTTAATGTGAGTATGGCATTATTTTGCCGGCTAAAATTTTCTTAAGTATTGTGTTATAAGTATGGTAGGATGAAAAAAATTTTATTAATCACTTCCTTGTAAGTTCAACCGCGAAAAAACCTTGCGTTAGCTTAAAAATCTATACGATTATGTACGATTATATACGAAAATAAATACGATTATATATAAATTAATCAAACAAACANTTTTTTTTTTTTTTTTTTTTTTTTTTTTTTTTTTTTTTTTTAGCTCTTTATGGAATGTTGGTTCGTTCGATTTATGTTAATTCTCACGTTGAAATAAAATAAATTGAATTGCTAGTCGATTGGTTTATAATATGTTGGATTTAGCTGGTTTTGGATGAACACTTTCACAAATTATACGTTTGATCGGTATTAGAGTAGCTCGACGATTTGAGTCGTTTGCTGTACCAATAATAATAATAATAAGAATAAATAAAAAAAATAGATGTGTGGAGTGTGAAATTGAACTGGCTAACGTAGTATGGATTCAACTTATTAATAGCTAATAAATAAACATCGCCACAAGCGTGTAAATAATACATACTTCAGTAATTCCTTACTGATTTCAACGATTTCCCTTCAACAGTGTAGACATAGTTTCATGTTGTATCGCGTTAAAAAGAAAAACGTATTCCCGCACACATGAATTCACACCGCAAACGCTCTTCCTCGACTTCCTCGGACACAAACACGCGCGTTTCTCTAAAAGTATCTGATAATGGCCTTGGCACTAGCAGTAGAGCCCATTGCCCTGTCTCTCGACCACGTGCTTCCTCACGTACTGCGCGGCCTTGTCCGAGAGCCCGAGACCCGGGACCTGGCGCTCGTACTCCACCGCCGTGACGACCCCGGCCAGGTACCCGTTCAGCTTTGCGGCCAGTGGCGAGGTGCGCAGCTGCTCCCCCGACTTGACACCGATCGCTTCCATGAGCCAGGCGTGACCTTGCAACCGGTACTTTTGGTGGTAGCTGAGAAAAACAGGACATTTTTTTCGATATTAAATCGGTAGGGGTATCGGTTCTTTTCATGAGAATCGGTACATGATATGGTTACAATGCGAGCTAAAATTTTCTTGAAGTTTACTTCGTTTATCTCGTTGAAAAAAAAAGTTTGCCTTCAATTGCTTGTTTTTTCATCAGTGTCGTGTTGTTGTATCCACATTTGTATTTTATCGGGGTAAAAAAAAAAAAAAACACAGATTTCATTAAAGCCAGTAAATACCCGATAAAAATGCTTATGCAAATCCGTTTGTTGACAAAAGTGTGTACTTGATTTCGCGAAATGCGCATCGAGAAAAATATGCCGGTTGAAAAATTAATAATAACACTTACTCTTCGGCGGGATAAAATCTCTCAAAGGCCCTGATCTCCGTGCTGAATTTCTCGTTCTTCTCGTGCTGCTGGCGATCGCGCGATTTTTCCGCGGTTATCCTCTGTTCCTCGTCGTGGTACAAAATCAACGACATGTACTGAAAACGAAGAGCAACAGAGTGAAAAAAAAACAAAAAAAAAAACAGCAACAATTTGTGGTAAAGAGAAAAGAAAACGGATCGGTAAAATTCTCACCTGTCGCTTCGTGCGCGACGTCAAGCTGTACTCGTGGTTGTTCCAGAACAAGTCCAGCAGCTGCGTGTACGAGACCACTTCGGGGTTGTACTCGATATCGACCACCTCGGTGTGATCGCCGCTGGACGAGAAATTTTTTTTAAAAATAAAATAACAAAACGCAATTAAATCAGGTGAGATCCACTTACATATTCTTGTAGGTGGGAGTGTTGCTGGTGCCGCCCGCGTAGCCGACGCTGGTGCGGATGACTCCAAGGGTCGCCCCAAACAACGAGTCGCTGGCCCAGAAACAGCCCATGCCGAAGGTGGCGCGCTTGCCCTCAACCGAATCGACTTGGCCCGGCATTTTTGCCTGTAAATATCAAAGGGTACGCTTTTTTTTTTTTTTTTTTTTTTTTTTTTTTTTTTTTTTTTTTTTTTT
>NW_019379635.1:211591-235714 GCF_000648655.2 Copidosoma floridanum
ATTATTCATCAGAACTGACATCAGAACTTACATAAGAACTTACATAAGAACTTACATTTGCTTTTCAACCAAGAACTGACATAAGAACTTACATAAGTTCTTATGTCAGTTCTCATGTGAAAAAAAAACTTAAAGAAAATTTTCTTTAAAAAATCTAAAAATAAACTTCTATCACGGTATAACCGTTGCGATAAGTGTTATCATCCGTATAATAACATAAAAACTGGGGGGTTCAAGTACTTTAATTGAATTTTTCAAAAAATTAGCTAAATTTCTTTTATTTTTCAAAATTTTAATTTTTTGAAAAATTCCGTTAAAGTACTTGAACTCCCCAGTTTTGGTGTTATCATACGGATGATAACACCTAATGCGACGGTTATACCGTGATAAAAGTTTATTTTTAGATTTTTTAAAGAAAATTTTCTTTAAGTTTTTTTTTCACATGAGAACTGACATAAGAACTTATGTAAGTTCTTATGTCAGTTCTTGGTTGAAAAGCAAATGTAAGTTCTTATGTAAGTTCTTATGTAAGTTCTTATGTCAGTTCTGATGAATAATTTTTAGCTGGGTGATAAACTTTCAGTACCTGCATTCTCAGTGGACACTTCAATAGATCCACTCGTGTCATCGATCTTGATTCTTTTAGAGCCAAAGATTGTAGGTACAGCCGATTCTGACAAATGTCTCTTCTTCAAATTAGTCTAAAACAGTTTATTAGTAAATAACACAAATTTAAAGCAAATTGTGACATTTTTGAGGTTAGAAAACAGAATTATTCAACTTAGCTTACATGAAATAGTACTTTTCCACTGGTGTCGGTGATTATTTTTTCCTTTATTAAGTCATGATTTTCAAAGTGGTTTTCACAAACAAAACTATTTTTTGTCAAAACTACATCTACGAGTGACAGGATATGGACCCATTTCTTGAATAATGCCTCATTCTTTGGTACTCGAAAAACAGATAGTTTATCGTTTTTTTTAACACGACACTTTTTTATGCAGCACTTATTGACCATTTTATAAAAGCAGCCAAAAAACGATTTAATGTATCAATTCTGCGTGTGGGACAGTGTACCATGTATATGTCTACAATAATAAATAATACAATCGTTTGTAAGTCTGCCCGTCTGCTAGCTGCTACCTTTTCAACACTGATCCACCTAGCGGCAAACTTAGATACTGCTACATAATTGTGACTTTTTCTACAATACGTGGAGGTGGGCCTTCGGCCCACCTGTCTATTCTTACACCGTGATTTAACCTGTACAAAAGTCATGTTTATACACCTATATATAAGCAGCGGCGGGAGGGATTTGTACAGGTTAAATGTGTGTTTTCGCACTTTCAAAAGAAAGTTTTAAGCTGCAAAAAACTAATTGAGTTAGGGAAAAATAGCTAAGGTATTGTCATCTCCTCAAAAATATATTATTGAAAGACTTTCGTCGTAGTACAATCGTTCAACGTGTAAAAAAAATAAAAATACAATTGCACCCACAAGGCCTGCGTTATTTTTTCCTTACGTGACTATATATACCGCGAGAGTCACGTGACCTTTTGGAATCCCAATAGCGATTCTAGTATGTGCAGCAAAGCTACATGTGTGTGTGCAAAATACAAGCGATAGGTTTAAATTGAATAAAGAGCTAAAATATGCATGAATAAGTAGGTATGTGAGATTGTGAAATAAATAAAAAAAGGTGACAAAAACAGGGCTCGAAAAAAAAAAAAAAAAAATATTTCGAAGCACCACAAGGGCTCACTGTCATTCATTCGTTCTAGAAGTTATGCGTATACTGCCCTTTTACATAACAAATAAAGGATTGTACGAACTAATGCAGAAATCGACAATTGCAGCTTTGTATGATATACCTATTGTGAAGAATAAAGAAGAAGAGCCCACGCAGTCTTGATGCAAGTGGCGATGGCGAGTCGTCTAGGCGAAAAATAAATACGTAAGTACTCTAGTACAGAAGAAATTTTAGACCTCATCGTCCCGTGCATTACTTATATGGATTTGTATCGACCACAAAGGTGCATTGGATGCAAAATTTCCTTCGGTGTCGTGCGAATACACCTTGATATCAAACGCCCAATGTGAGCGTAGGTTCTGGAGTTTTTCATCACTCGAACCGCCAATTAGAGACACGCTTTACTAGTATAGTCTCACGACGAGCGCGAACAATCGTGTTGTTCAAGCATTTATACTTTTGCACAGAATAATACCCAATAAATTAATAATAACGCAGGTTATTGCAATTAGACATTGCTGTAATTGACATTGTTGACGTGGACATACTAACGATACACAAAAAAAAAGTTGTAAAAAGTCTCCTTGTGATCTCCTACCATAATAGATATTGATGGTCACGTGCCTTTTTTTATTCGTTACGTGATTGATTGAAACAGGTCAAGTGTATTGTTTGGTGGGATTTTTCATTGATAAATTACATTAAATTGCGGGAAAAATATGCAATTAGTAGAGCTTACACGTATAATTAAGACTAATGTTACTTGATTTGTTTCTACTCTGGAAAAATATGACCATCAAAAACTTCATTGATTAATATTTAATCACTTACATGATGATAATGGTCTTCAAACTAAATGTTATCTTTAAAAAAAGATTTATCTAATAAGTACAAACATAAATAAGTCAAAAAAGCAATTTTATGTTACCATGTTTTACTAGTATGCTATATTTAGGATCCCCTGGAAAGACACTAACTCCCGAACCTACCACCTGAAAAAGTGATGCGTTACTATTTTGAAACGTGACTTGATTGGCCGTCGATGTTTGGCCTCCTTTTGGTGAGTTTATACATATGTCGTGCCTTTTGCCACATATAGGTATACTACAGCGTTCTATTAGCGGTTACCGGTCACCTACCATACTATTATTAATTGGTTATCGACAATGGATAGACAACACTGCTATTGTCATTCCGTCTCCAACCGCGTGGCTCCGGTGCCGTTCCCGTGAGTGGCGAAAAAAGTACTTGGTTAGTATATATAGCCGAATTAGTTTTTCAGTCGTCAGAGTTGTGTGCACACTAGCTCTGACCTACCCGAGGACCTACCCATGGGTAGAGGAGGCCNAAGCCGAGGGACGTAACGAGGTTCGTAAAGGAGACTTTTCGAACGAGTTCCGGAAAACTGCTTTTTCACCCGAGGAAGTAACAGCCTCCCAAAACCACCCAAGGGCGGAAAATTATTTTTTCCGTTACTCCCCACGTGGGCCACGTCCCCTCACTATCCTTAAAGACCCTTCGCTACCCCCATCCCATATTCGGGATCTCTGCAGCAGCTCCAACATCCCCCGTATTATCTGTTCATTTACGATACAAATTTTTTTTTATAATTTGTTATAACAATTAGTTTAAATGGCTATACATATACTCATTGTATTTTTTTTTTTCTTGAAAACCCCTTTTGAGTCCAACTTATTCTTTTTTTGTATGTATACTAAAAAAATATCTATTGAACATACAATTGTAATTAATTAATACATCGATGATATTGATTAGATAAGATTTTTAATAGAAAATCTTGAAATTTCATATTTTTTAATCATTGTTTTTTATACGTACACAATGTAAAAAAATTAATAATACTATTTTACTTTGACAAAAACTATAATTTTTATGAAAAAAAAAAGTTTGGATTATTATGTAGCATTAAACTCTTGATTTAATTATATCATTTCATCATAAAATATCAACATATCCTGTAATATACTAATATTAAATAATGTTATGATTTAATGGATGTGGTTACTAACAGTTTTTTTTTCTTTTCAAAACGCGTAACTTTTCCCACAAAGTGAGTATTCACATCAGTTTGCATAAACAACTCCTTTTCTAATTTTACATCTTGATAAAAGTACGTGTGATTGCCCAGTAACTTTACTTTAATAAATAAATTAGGCTCTTAACTCAACTACCGCATATCGCGCTTATATTAGTATTGCGCGCAAACCGCAAATGTTTTTGACGCGCACACACACGCATATGTTTCGATGTAGGTGAGAGAGGGGGGTTATGTTTACGTTCTTGTTTTTTGGAGTTTGGAGTATGAAGTATAGTCATCAAACAGTATTAAACATATAATGTGGTTGCATTTGTTCCTTTTCAATTTTCTTTTGCAAAAGAATTTACCATGGCTGGATTGAATTTAATACAAGAGTATTCGTCAGATACCGACGATGAGGCTAAAAATTCCAATGAAGAAAACCAAACGGGTTTTAATGTGGCAAAACCGTAAGTATACTTTTTAACAGATGTATTATTACTTTGTTATTGCACTTATAATATTTTTAATTATTACTTATAAAACTTGAGTTGTGTTTGAGTGTACAAGATGCTGTGCTTAATAATTGTTTCGTGGTTTAAGCTCGAGATTACCCTTGCCGGAATCTATTTTGTCTCTAAAAGGAGTTGAACATCATACAGATGTTGTAGATGATCCTTTGAAACATCAAGGAAGAATCAGGTCTTTCAAACATGAAAGAGGAAATTGGGCAAGCCTTGTGTACCTCGATTGTAAGTTTGTATTTTATTATTACTTTCTAATCCTAGAAAATGAACAATTGTAGTCTTATCAATTTATATTTTGTAGATGATCCAAGCGAAGAAATTTTACAGTGGATGAAAAATACTGTTGGCGAAATTCTCAAAACAGGTAATCTTTTTGAAGAATTCCATGTGAGTCTAACACGTACTTTGATACTAAAATTTCATTGGATTGATTCTTTCGTTGAGGCTGTGAAAAACATTGCCAGAAACTACCCTGGCTTTGTTATGGAACTAAACGGTATCAAGGTGTATTGTAATGATGACAAAACTCGGACTTTTCTGGGCATTACTGTTCAAAGTACAAATAATTCCTTGGGAAGTTTGACTGGTACTCTAAACAAGCTTTTGGATGAATATCAGTTACCTCCGTTTTACGAGGTATGTATAAAAATTAATTTGAATAATTTTCATTTAGACGTGTATCATTCAAATTTAATTTTTGTCATAATNTTTTTTTTTTTCTTGAAAACCCCTTTTGAGTCCAACTTATTCTTTTTTTGTATGTATACTAAAAAAATATCTATTGAACATACAATTGTAATTAATTAATACATCGATGATATTGATTAGATAAGATTTTTAATAGAAAATCTTGAAATTTCATATTTTTTAATCATTGTTTTTTATACGTACACAATGTAAAAAAATTAAAAATACTATTTTACTTTGACAAAAACTATAATTTTTATGAAAAAAAAAAGTTTGGATTATTATGTAGCATTAAACTCTTGATTTAATTATATCATTTCATCATAAAATATCAACATATCCTGTAATATACTAATATTAAATAATGTTATGATTTAATGGATGTGGTTACTAACAGTTTTTTTTTCTTTTCAAAACGCGTAACTTTTCCCACAAAGTGAGTATTCACATCAGTTTGCATAAACAACTCCTTTTCTAATTTTACATCTTGATAAAAGTACGTGTGATTGCCCAGTAACTTTACTTTAATAAATAAATTAGGCTCTTAACTCAACTACCGCATATCGCGCTTATATTAGTATTGCGCGCAAACCGCAAATGTTTTTGACGCGCACACACACGCATATGTTTCGATGTAGGTGAGAGAGGGGGGTTATGTTTACGTTCTTGTTTTTTGGAGTTTGGAGTATGAAGTATAGTCATCAAACAGTATTAAACATATAATGTGGTTGCATTTGTTCCTTTTCAATTTTCTTTTGCAAAAGAATTTACCATGGCTGGATTGAATTTAATACAAGAGTATTCGTCAGATACCGACGATGAGGCTAAAAATTCCAATGAAGAAAACCAAACGGGTTTTAATGTGGCAAAACCGTAAGTATACTTTTTAACAGATGTATTATTACTTTGTTATTGCACTTATAATATTTTTAATTATTACTTATAAAACTTGAGTTGTGTTTGAGTGTACAAGATGCTGTGCTTAATAATTGTTTCGTGGTTTAAGCTCGAGATTACCCTTGCCGGAATCTATTTTGTCTCTAAAAGGAGTTGAACATCATACAGATGTTGTAGATGATCCTTTGAAACATCAAGGAAGAATCAGGTCTTTCAAACATGAAAGAGGAAATTGGGCAAGCCTTGTGTACCTCGATTGTAAGTTTGTATTTTATTATTACTTTCTAATCCTAGAAAATGAACAATTGTAGTCTTATCAATTTATATTTTGTAGATGATCCAAGCGAAGAAATTTTACAGTGGATGAAAAATACTGTTGGCGAAATTCTCAAAACAGGTAATCTTTTTGAAGAATTCCATGTGAGTCTAACACGTACTTTGATACTAAAATTTCATTGGATTGATTCTTTCGTTGAGGCTGTGAAAAACATTGCCAGAAACTACCCTGGCTTTGTTATGGAACTAAACGGTATCAAGGTGTATTGTAATGATGACAAAACTCGGACTTTTCTGGGCATTACTGTTCAAAGTACAAATAATTCCTTGGGAAGTTTGACTGGTACTCTAAACAAGCTTTTGGATGAATATCAGTTACCTCCGTTTTACGAGGTATGTATAAAAATTAATTTGAATAATTTTCATTTAGACGTGTATCATTCAAATTTAATTTTTGTCATAATTAATCACTCCTTTACACTTACAAAATTATACTCTGATCAAGATAACGTTCAAGTGAAGAATTTATTTGCTGAAAAAACGGTTTTCCTAGTAGAAATTAATGCATACTTGATTATTTGCTTTTCCTACTCAAAAAAAGTAAAATTTTTCAAACATAAAAACTCAATTTAAATTTTTTCAATTTAGGATGCATTGTTTCACGTGAGCATTTGGTGGTGCGTTGGTGATCATAAACAAATTTTGGAAACTCTGCTACCCAAGTTAACGTCAAACTTTCACGAATTTTTAACAAACCATCCAGAACATCATTTTGTGCAAGTCGATTCGTTGAAGTGCAAAATCGGCAACAAACTCTATACATTTAATTTAAGGTAATTAAGTTTTTAAAACTTCTGTATAAATATTTAATAAAATATATTTTTTTATACAAAATACTTACATTATAAATTTTATAATGCGTCAACACAATGTTTTCAACACATTTTTACAGTGAATTCAAGTTTTAACATTCATTTTTGTTCAACTTTTTAGTAATACTGACTAAACTATGTACATAAGCAAGAGAAAAATCAAATTTTAAGGCGATTTGAATATCACAAATGAATCGGGCAGTCTCTTTGTCTTGCTTTTGCCTTGCCACAAAACTTCCCATGAGTCCACGACCAAAGAGTTCATATGTACAAGTAAAGTGCAGACTTGGGGTGTGGCGATTCGTAAGTTAGTTGGAGGCGGATCTTCAATGAGTTTACATCCGCTTAAATCTATGTAATTTAAGGTCGGTTTTCGTATTAAAATTGCAGACAAGGACGTTTGTGTGACATTGGGATTGTTATTTAAAATGAGCTTTGTAAGATTCGGCGTTTTCGAAAGGATTTTCTCGACGTCAAAGTCCGTCGCTTGACACGAGCTTAAATCCAGATACTCTAGTGTGCTGTATGAGTAACCCTGTAATTGTGATGTAGCAATGTTATATTATATGGTAACATCGCGTTCAATCGAATGTTTTTTATTACCAACAAACCTCAGATTCGTTGAAGAACAGCTTGTCGATGACGTTGCTGCGATTAGAGAGCGTATTGGATAGATTCAAGCTGAGCAACTGCCGCTGCAAAAGGTTCGCTGCACCGTCGCCGCCGATCGCATTCCACGAGATATCTAGGTTTATCAAAGACCTGCATGTGAATTTAAACCTGTGGAAATTAAAAAAAAAAAAAAATTAGTTTATTTTCTTAGTACTAGCAAACTACTGTTTGTGCTGTTTCGAAAAACATTTCACCTGAAGTCGTCAAGTTCGCAAGCCCTCAAATTGAGCGTTTGCAATCTCTCTAACGGCTCGATCAATTTTAAGAGCTTTTCTTGGCTTTTACTTCCTAGAGGATTGTATGATAGATCCAAAACTCGCAATGCAGCAGGAAGTTTTTCAACCTGCTCCAAGCACTCTTGATCGATGTCACAGCCTTGGAGGTGTAGTTCACACAGTCCACTTAATTTTGAGATGGTTAGATTTAACAAATCGCCCCGTGCAAAAAAAGTTGCACCTGATAGATTGATACTCTGAAGGTTTAGCTGATAGTGGAGACACTTGATCAGCGGCTCAAGTTCCTCCTCTACAAAAACGTTGGACGTGTTCAGACGGAAAGTCGAAGTATTCTCGCAACTGCGCAAAGATTTCAACATCAAATCAGTAACATCTGTAACAGTAGTAATAATATAGTTTTAGAGACCCTCAATAATATTTAATATGTATTCTTTCAACCTGATAAGTGACTTACCTACGCCAAGGGTCTCGCAAACCTTTTTATATCTATCCGCAATTGGCGGCAGCTCATTTTGCGTAATTTCACCAAATAGCTTCAATTTATTTTTATCCTTGGGTACTCCTTCAAGCGTAACTTCGGCCGAAAGTGCGACCCCTTCAATCGTCTTGAACCTTATCTTAGGTCTGCATCCGGTTTTAGCTTCAAATTTGTGCCTTATCAGCTCCTCTATGTCGTTCATTGTTTTTCTAAAAACGATGACACCCTTTTTAGCTTTCAAAAAATAACCACGAAATAAAAAAAAAAAAAAAAAAAAGAACCATTGAACTTACCTTAAATCTCGATAGTGAAGTTTAAGCTCAAAAAGTTCACCATCGAGAGTGATCTCAAGATCGAAAGTTTCACTCATCGACGATTCCCAAGACCGCCTCTCGTACTCCGATCTCGAAAGACTAGATGTGTAAACGGCAGGTTCGGGACTAACTGATTTTACTGTAATGGGTGAAGGAGATTTTGAAACAACGTTACTCTTCGTGAAGCCTTGCTTGAAAAGACTTAGCTGGCGGGCTTTCTTAGTTTTTGGCCATATGGCTGTGTCGAACGGGTCGTCCACAATTGCGTCGCTCCCATTGCTGCTTTCGTCGGTGATCATTAAACAGCTTTCGTCAGACTAAAAACCAATGTAATTGATAAAATCATCATACCAGCCACGTTCTCTTTTATGTTAAAAAAAAAAAATGTAACTCACGAGTTTTGATCTCTTACTGCTCTTGTCAACCTCGATTTCGACATCAATATCTGTCACAGATTTCCTTTTAATATTATTTGTGGAACTGTTTGTGACGCCTTGAGGAACACCATTGAAGTAAGGCCTTTCGCGTCCTTGATGCGAGATGCCAATGTCATCTTCGAGCCACTCATTGACCAACAGCTCATCACTGTCAATGAGTGGTGCTGTTATTTTCGGCAATTGGTGGATTGGTTTTAGAGGCGCAGCTAGTCGGTTTGACGGCTGCAAATTTGCTATCGTCTGCTTGTATACTTCTCCCATGGATATTTTTTTTGGTTGCTCCCATGTATCTATTGTTGACGGCGCTGGTCATGAAAAAAGAAAAATCATAGTAAACAACATTTAAACAAGAAAAAAAAAAAACAAAAAAAACTCTCACCAATGATTTCATCACTGTCATCAGCATCCTCATCGATAAGGGCACTCCTGCTGCGATTACTACTGATTTTCGCCTTCTTCTTTTTACTAGTCACAGTCGTTATCTTCATAAGCTTCTTCCGTACATCCTCGTACTCTTTTAGATCTCTTGACGTTAAATTGTCTATGCGCTCTTTCCACTGCTCCAAACAATCTAGTGCCGTTTCACCCACTTTGGTCAGCAAATTTGGATCCGCCCCATTTTCCAGCAGTAATCGAATTACCGAAAAATGCCCGTTAGCCGCTGCGTCGTGCAAAGGTGTGACACCGTCACATTGATTGTTTATATCAGCTTTGTGGCGGATGAGGAGATCCACGATTTCCGTGAAGCCGTGATTCGAGGCTTCATGGAGAGGCGTCCAGCCAAAATTGTCCTTTACTAACGTTGGGTGCTTTTCCTCCAGTAAGTATTCCACCTTGGATACGTCACCTGAAAATTAAACCTTCTTTTGAAAAACTCGAAATTTTCACAACATTTTGATTCAATCTCTTTTCCGCAGCTTCTATACCTTTTATGCAGGCAAGGTGTAACGGAGTCTCGCCCTTTTCGTTTGGCTTGAAGAGTCTGGGTCTCTTGAATCTATGTCTGCTCACATTCTTTAACTGATGCCCCATAACTTTTTCCTCCTCTTCTTTCTGTTCCTGCTCGGCATCCGAATCCGAAAGCTCATCCAGATCGATGTCTGCACCGACATCCGGCGAATCCTCTTCCTGAATCTCTTGAGACTCAATGTAAGGCAGAGCGTCTAGTTCCTTTGTCAATTGGGCGACCTCCGTTTGATTGTTAATCCGACGCTGGTACTCCAATAGCTCTGTAAGTACCATCTTCTGGAGACTGAGGTCGTTGCTATCTTTTGCACAAGCAAGCGCTTTGTCATACATTTCGCGAATTTCCTCGAGATCTCCACCAGCGTCTTCCAAGATGCCAGCAAGGCCTAGCGCCGAAGTGCAGGTGTCCCTGAAGTCGGTGCACAAGGCCAGCTCCCGACGTGCGTAAGGTATGGCATCTTTGAACTTGCCGGCGTCTTTGAACGTCATGACCAAACTGGTTAATGCAGCGCCGACCCGGGAACTTTGGTTTTTCTCGGCAAACGAGAGCATTTTACCATAGTACTCTATGGCTTTGTCGAAAGAGCGCACGGCTGTCGCCGCATCGCCCATCGTTTCATAAATTTTTTCTTTAACTGTATCGTCTGTTTCTATCGACAACTCGAGATCATTTCGTGCCAACACGACGGCTGTAACAAATTTTCATAACATTTATAAAGAATTAATCAGGTATAAATTGAAACTGGGTTGAAAAATAGTCTAGTATACCTTTTCTTAATTGCTTGGAAACTTGTTGTCTGTCAGGTTCCAACAGTTTTTCATTTTTGTACAGTTTGAGTAACAATTTCTTAGCTTCCGACCATTTTCCCATCCTCAATAACAATTCTGCCTTCAAAAGATGTGCAGTGTTCTTCAAGTTGGCATCTTCAACGTTGGCTGCCTCATCTAATTTTTTTAGGGCAAGCTTTAGATCTTTCAAGTGCTCATAACGCTCGTACAGGCCAGCTAGAGCAATTTTCGTTCTATGATTGTCCTCGGACAATTTGTATTTTTCACACAAAGACTCGGCAACGTTTAACATTTCTAAAGCCTTCTCTATTTTTTTTTTATGCTCATTGACAAGTCCACGATTCAGCAGCAGTCTCGCCCTCATAGTCATGAGTTCAATTTCACTTATTTGTCCCTCTAACCTGAGAAAACATTTTAATACTTTTTTTTTTTTTTTTTTTTCCTAGAGTAACATTTGTAATTTATTTTCTTCGTAAGCATACTCACTTTTCGCACAGTTGGATGCTTTTTGAAAATGCTCTGTTTGCCTCATTCACGTTTTTCATCTTTTCATCCTTCTCGGAATCTTTAATTAAATTATCTGCTATACACAAATACGTTCTACCTAATGTAGCATAGGCTCTTTGTTCTTCTATTAGGTTTTTCAGCTCCAGAGCTAAATCTGCAATGGAAGACATTCAAAAAGTTAGGATTTACTTTCAAGTTAAATCTTACTCCTTTCAACGTTTACCTAAATACAAGTTCTGATGATAAAGAGCAACCTCGTATTTTTCTTTACTAAAATAGACTTCTCCAATTAATCGATGAGCTATGGCACAGTTGAGCTTGTCTCCCATGTGCTCGCAGGCTTCGAGCTGACTTTGATAAGCTTCCAGTGCATCATCAAAATTGTTCCTGTAGAAATAAATGTCACCCAGTTTTTTCTGAACGACGGAGAGTACTTTTGCGTTTTCATTTTTGTTTTTGAGAGCTTTATCTCGTTTGTAGATTAGAGCTGAAAAACATGCACACAGTAAAGTGAGGATGGATGGATGATTTTAATTAAAATTTTCAATTTGAGCACGACAAGCAACAATTACCCCTTTCTTCTCCCATTTCTTGTTTGACTAAGACACGAGAACCGTATTTATAATATACTCTCGTTAACGATAAATAATTTAATTACATGTATAAGTGGACGACTGACTACTGATGGGGCTGTCTGTTTATAAACTGTCGGTACTTTTTGCTGCATAAATATATTGTGTATCCTTCTTGCGCAGCTTTGAGGTGTGTTTACACGGAGTTCGGCAAACAAGAATTTATACCTCGAACCGACTCACATAAGATATGCATATAAATACATTAGTTTTATTTTAATATGTAATTTTAATAAAATTATCGAATTCATTGTTAAAAAAAAGTCAGATTAATAATTATGGTGTGCATGTGTGTTTTGCAGACGGCCCTTGTAGTCGTGTAAACGCTCCTTGACGTCATCTGCTCAGCGCAAGATGGCGATCACCGCGTACTTAATAATTTTCAAATTCAAATTCATTGGGATCGTGAAAACTCGTAATTTTTTCTATAGACTCATCGTATATGTTTACTCCATATCAATGCGAACCGTAGTTGAAATGAAACCTTGTTGAATCAGATGAAATGGACATGGCTCTATTTTTCTGTAAAAAAAATATGATCAGAATGGAAATAAGCTCTATAAGTTGTACGCTTTGATTTGTGGACTCGTATAAATTTTTCTTATCGAGGTATAACTTATAATAATTTTTGGTAATAGCGAAGTGTATGCTCTTCTATCATGAGCTTCAATCTTTAGTACTCGTGAAAAAAGGTAAATTGTGATACAGTTCAATTTTATGGAATAAATGTATATATTCCACTGTAACACAAAAATGTAAAAACTTTTCATTTCGTGCTTGTCATATTTCGTCAAACAGTTTCGACATAGAGCGCATATATACATTATGACATCAAGCTCCAAGTAAATTCATCCAGAAGCTGAATGAGCACTGCTTTTGCAACGAGAACTCGTTGTTTTTGCAACAGTCAGTGGATAAAAAATCAAGGGCAAACATTTTTCCATCGAAACCATATTTTGGTACACAAGTCAACTGCAACGTGTGCAAATAACTTCAACTAAATCAGTAAATATTGGAACATCAATTTTAAGATTAAAAAGTTATTCCTGCGAGCTGAGAGCTTATGTAAAAAAAAAAGTTTGATCTCACGTGTAGAGAAAAATAGCTACTGATTTTTGAAAAACCAACAGAGAAAAGTACCTTTTTGTACTTTAAGTGCTGTACAAAAAGATTGACCTAAAAAATCGTCCTAAAATCGGTCAAAAAGGATAATAATTAAATCTGGAATGTGGAAATACAGTTAAAGTTTTCGAACTTTTTGGCCCGGTTGGACCAATTTATTTTTTTCATGAAAAATCCCGTCATTGGCTCAATTGAAAAAAGTTTTAAATCTATCGATCGATAAACATTAGTGATGAGATAATCTGCAAACTGTTAAAAAAGTACCAAAATTCCCTATGAGTTGGTAATTAAAAAAAAAAATTTTAGTCATGCATATAATAAGTTCTCGATCGAGTCAGCAAAATTAGAAGGTACGTATTTAGGAAATTTTTCCTTTCCAATGAATTCGCAAGAACGAGAGATAAGAGGCGCCTCATAGGTAAGTTTATATTTATTTACATTTACTATCAATAGTATAAATACTGAAAATCAAACTGTATGTGAACAATACACGTATTGTTCGTTACATCCGCACTTGAAATGTAAATGTAGGTGGTCAAAATCTTGCGATGATTGTAGTTACGTTCTGACTCTGGTCAACGACGAAAGGATCAAATAACATATTATTTATATTGATATACAATATGTCTTCGACATCCTCCGAGAACTCGTCTCCGTACACCCCAAACGTGATTTTTGACGCTTATTTAGAATCCGATGACGACGTCTTCTTCGACTGCAGGTCGCACACGCCGTCGCCGATAATAAGGTACATACTATCAAGGCTTTCGTCAGTTGTTCTTTCTCATAAAATTACAATACATCATATACTTTTTTCCTTCTTTCCTGCACAGTAATCCTTGTGATCCATCAGAAGTCAACAGCCTCCACGTGCCAGCGACTCCAAGGCGCAGGTGCTTTAATTTGCACGATTTAGACGGCCCATTGCTTAATCCCCATAAGCTTGCGAAAATCTTTGACAATCCGCCCGCGTCAACGTGCAAGAACGAGTCTCAGGACTCGTTGGCATTGGTAAATGAGAGCACCGATGCTAACGAATCAAAGGTACAGATTGGGGGCAACGTTAGGAGGAGTAAGCTGCCGCGTCCTCTGCGAAGTCTCCCCGCAAAGTCGGCCACTAAGATCCCCGGGAGACCTGACCAAGGTGGTAACGCGATCACCAGTAAGCTCCCGCAGCAGCCGGTCGTCCAGAAAAACGAATCGAGCTCCGTGGGCAGATGCAGCGGTGTCCACCAGTCCAAGTACTGGATCCTGAAGAACCCCAAACAAACGGGAAAACCGTTACCACCGAGAAGACCCCTGCAGCCGATCGATGCCAACAACTGCAAACGACCAGTGCAGCAGCCGGTCATCCGGAAAAGTAAACAGAGTCTGGCTGGAATTTCGAGTAGCGTAAGCAGCTTCAGTGTAAGCCACGGCAGCAGTTGTAGGGTCGAGATGGCGTGTACCATCCAGTCGCAGGAGTCATCCAAGGTTGCAGCGAAGATGCCGGTGAGCCACCGCCCGATGCCCCAAAGGTCCAAGTCGGTGGTTGGCCTGTCCGTGACGGGGACGCACTACGTGGCCAAAAAGAAGAAATATCGTGTAAGTGAGCCCAAAGTGTCGAGCGACAATCTCCAGGTCAGCAGGTCAAAGTCGTCTATTATGAACAGGAAGAGCTTGAAGGGCTACGCTGGGACACCGATCAAGCCGGTCAGCGAGCTGTGCAGGATCTTTTCGCCCCACCGTCAAGCTGTAAAATATAGGGCTTGAATTTACTGCGAACGGCAAATTTTACTTTTTAATCCCTCCTGTTTAAGTCCAGAATGACCAAAAAATTCGGTGGATTATTAAGGTCTAGATCGAGATGTGTAATCTATTGGGGGCAGGGGGGCATACGATTTTCACTCTGGTTAATTTAAGTTTTGTATCATAGTGTAATGATGTTTTCAAATTATTTAAACTAGAACACTTTTGGAAAATGACATAAAAAATAAACCGTTGTAACTATAAGATAATAGGACTTGCTAAGTATTTTAAAAAAAGTCAAGAAATCTCATGTACATACATGTAATTCAATATTTGACGCTAAATTGTGACGTCCTTAATTTATTTGCTTAACAATTGATTTTTTTTGATATTAATAAAAATAGTAAAAAAATAATTTTTTTTGAATAATTCATATACCTGTAATACTGAATTAAATCAAGTAAAAGCCACGTGCTACAAAATTAATTTTTTTTTCAATTAACGCTGTTTATAAATAATATAGTCCACCCGAAATACTTTGGGATGTTGACGTATGTTAATTACAACTTTTTTTACATTTTTAATAAACCCTGTAAAAATAAAAAATCAACTTATCGTTATTAAAACAAATAAACCGTTACTCAAATATCAGTTTTTTGTCACTTGTGAACGTTTTTATTGAGTATAAAGTGCAAATGATACCCGATACAAATGTACACAGTACTTAAGTTGAAGCTTAGCAACGGATTAGAAAAATTCGATTGCATAAATATGTACAACGGCACGAGAGTAAAGTTTTTTTTTTGTTAAATTATTTACATGATTAAAATTAACGTGGAGTACAAAAGTTACGAATTAATAACAAAACAACCTTTGAATCCACTAGACTAAACAAAAATTAAAATAAACTTAAATAGCCTTGAAAAAGTCGTCTGTCTTGGTGGTGTAAATGTGGCCTTCACCGGACAGGAACTCGATAATCTCATCAACTCTAGAAACTAGATGTGGTGGCACGCGTTGTTTAATGGCGTCTCTTTCTGCTCCATACTCTGGATCACTGTTTTGTATTATTTGGAGAATGAGCTGCTGGTTCTCAGTAAGACCTGATCCCATGCCACCTCCACCACCACCACCCATAGAAGTATTGCCAGCTGTACCATTGGCACTGGTATTTCTAATGGAGTTGTTGGCATAGGATGAATCGTTGGTGGCCACTTTGTTCACCATCTTCTCTCCCTGTAGACACATCAAAGTAACTTCCATGATGTGGGTCAGCAGCTCATTCAGGTGCTCCATCGGCTGAACGTTGACAATAAGGACGTAAGGCTCGTCGTTCTGATCTCTGATCAGACCGTAAACGCGGGCGTAGTTGTTAACACTGACTGGCGACTCGTATGTTGCATTGTCACCCTCTAACCACTTAATACCCTTGATGACACCTGCAGAAAGACATAATTACAGAACAAGGCACACATTAAGAAACGAGATCAGACAAATAGCGATGAGAAAAACCAACCAGTCTCGTCCTGGAATTCAAATGTGACCTTTGTGCTGGTAGATTCGAGCTTACGGACGAAGGCAACCAAGGTAACTATGAGCGCCGGCATACCCCAAACGGTGAGCTTCTCTCCATGCCTTTGGATATGAGATATCATGACGGGCATGCAATTTTGAGCTCGCTTGGAACCTCCTTTATCTTCGGTTCCAGCTCCAGCCCCATCCCCCATTGTGGTATCCATGAAGCCACCCGAACTCTGCATCGAGCTGCTGTCAAAGTTACCCCACGACATGACGGCTGTTGCTACTGTTTATTCCTCGTGACAGGGTAGCAAAAAACTGCAGTTACTAAAATTGTACGTTCACCACTATAATTGTTAATTAATGTAGATGGGTGATTTGAATCAACAAATGTTTACTGGGTCTTACCAAGTTGATTCTGGTTGATGATGGCCAGATGCTGTCGTTGAGGAACTAAGTGGCTCGCGTGTTTTGGATTTTGCAACACACAGCGCGATATTTGCAGAAATGAAAGAAAATTCACGTGAACCTTTTTCTCGATCGGGCGAGTTAGAAGGTATACACAACCTCATGTGCATGGGTTGCGCGCCAAAATATGTAAGCCGATTTTGATTTGACAGAGAAAGAACGGTATATGGTATATATACACGGGTCAGACCGTCGGACGCGCGAAAAACCCAAGCGACATCTACGTAGGATAATCGATTTGAAAATTTTGCTCTTTATTGATATATGCTTTACTGTAAAAACCGTAAGGAATACGTGTTCAAAGCTGTTGGTATTAATATTTTGATTATTTAAAGAAAAAAAATTCATTGAATTGTAAAATGAAAATTAAAAAACTCGACGGTTTTTTTGAAATTCAAAACTCGACCGACAAAGCATCGAACTTACCTTACCATAAGAGTTTAAAGGTACCAAAACAAGAGCAATTATGAAAATGTGAAAAATCCTACTGTCTCCATAAAAAATTGTATTTTAAATTTTATTGAAAGAAACATGCACGAACATAAAAATCTTCAACAGTGCCGTAATAAACTTTTCACACGCACGAGTAGGAATGATTAAATACACAGGAATTACATGATAGTGCTGATAAAATAAATTATTCTCCATGTGCCATTTGGTGCCCAGGAAAGTGCGGACAGTCTCGCCGGACTTTAGCAGACTCACCGCATATATTCATACAAGTTCACCAACTCATGACTCATGAGGATGCTCAACGTGAAAACTACCCTGCTCATAAAATTTCATATTACTTATTCACTACTGTGTAGTAATTATCGTAATTATAATGATCGAGTCATGCACTTTTCTCTCCCACCACCATAGCGCACACACACGGCGCATATAGGTATACTTTTGGTTACACAGTTGGTAGCAGTAGCATTCGCTATACCAAATGCCACAGTGTGCACTGTGCAACGAAAAGAGCAACAATACATCAGTCACTGATTGGAGTTTCGGAGTTTAGCTTAGCATTACCGAGAACCTGCAGAACATCAGGGATAGATAGACTCGAGTGTAGTGGCACCAATTATAATACAAATATACACAGGCCCAGCCAAGCCGCAGTACGGGCACAGGCGCTGCTTCTGTCGGACGGCTGCAGCAGCGACCGTATATTTATACACTTACCGTGTAAAAAATCAGGCCCAGATCAGCCAGAACGAAGCAGACTCTCTCGGCCTCTTCTCCGTTCGTGCTATATACACACAAAACGCCTCTCACACGTAAACGCGTTTGTTGTACAGTGCCTGTCTCCTAATGTTCGCCTGCTGTGCCTCTATCTCTCTCGAGTATTTGATCAAGTATCGGTCGACGCTCGCGGATTTTCCGCGATTGAAATAAAAGTATATAGTGATAGTGTCGCGTGCGCGTGCTCCAAAGAGTTGATCTTTTTTTTCTTTTTTTTTTTATTTTTTTTTTTTTCATCAGTGATGCGTGTATAGCGCCCGAGATTGTACAAAAAGAAAGTGTGTGGGTATGTGGGGTGGTGTGGACGCCATCAGTCAGTCTTAATAAACCTGAGCCAAGAACAGCAGCAGCAGCAGCCAGCGTTCTCTCTACATGGCGAGCAACAGTCGCTAACCTCGGCGGGCTACACGTCTGTCCGCTGAGATACACACACCCCGCACCGAGCACTCAAGTGCAATTATTTGTTTATTGCGGCTGCATATTATACATCCAATCGCTGCTCTCATTTATAACAAACCTGCGTGCGAGCATGTTATTGTGTACACATGTATATCAAGTTGACGTGTGATTACTATGGTTAATTGTTTATTTGGTTGGTTTTTTTTTTTTTTGTGCTGACCCACGAGTTCCACGACAGATAAAGAAGTTGAGAGTTTTACGCGCACACATCAGCTCGCCAGTGCGTGTAATGTAATGTTGTAAAAAAGAATATATACATACGTGTATGTAGAGTATTACGTATACCAACATCGGTTATCAGTGCAGCAGAGAAGTCGAGTGAGTGGTTTGTGGGTGTGTGTGTGTGTGTGTGCGAGCGTGATAATTACACGCACATCGTGCAGTGCACATATTCATTATGAGTATACGTTAAAGTGTCATTGACAAGGCGACGTGGAAAACATGGGAGAACGACTCTTTGTGCCTTCTTAAATCTTTTTCTTTTTTTGTTCCTCAACGTGGCTACTGCAGCATCATCTCGTATACGAGCTCGAGAGAGAGCAAGTGCACGCATTGTACACCTATACACACCGCGCCTACTTACACTTTGTCCGTCCGAGTGTGTTTATTCGTCGTTTGTTCAGTTCTTTATTTATTTTATTTTATTTGTGAAGTTCACATTGATGCATGACTGTGTTTAACAAGACGAAAAAAGGACAAGAAACAGGAGGATACGGAAGACGCATGCGGGTTTTCCGCAAATAAACCGAGTCTCTTGGAGCCTCTCTTTTGTATTGTTAATTAAACGCTTGGCGCGCGCTGCGTTGCTGCTGGATTCCCGGGAGAGGAGGAGGAAACCAGAGGACATGCGACGCGAAACGACGTGCCGCTGGCACCTGCTGCTGCTCTTGAGGGTGAGTTTTTCGTACAATGAATATCGTGTTGAAACAACCATAGTTTTACCTTTTTTTTTTTCAATTTTAAGTGATGTAGTGCAATAAATTATCACGTAACGAGGGAAAGGACCGAAACTTTTTTTTTATCAACACACGTGGCTAGTGGATCCGCGAAAGCTCCGAAATCATCAGCTACATCCGATAAAGTTTGCTGCTTGGATGTATAAAATTATTACCCGGTACTTTGATTTTATGTACAGATACTCGTCTTTAGATATTATTATTTTGCTCTTACTGAATTCTGAATTACTGTGCAAAGCCGCGCACCGGGATAGAACTATATTATTACAAGAATAATAGTACAACAATACTGTTATTGTACTGTACTCGCGTGTCTCGTTGTATTGTTAAAATATGTTCAAATGTATCGAATATACAAATTTTTACGGCGAAACGATTTTCACCTTCTGCCAAATAATTAAAAAATAAACGAAAAAAAAAAAAAGGTCAAAATCGTTAATGACGTTAAATTCCTCCATTCGCTATCTTAAACGTAGAAGAAAAAGAAAAGTTGTTTGTTTCTCGAGTCCACAAAGCGATTAACATCCGAAATCTCAAACGTGTCTGGGCGATAAGAGATAAACACAAAAAAAAAAAGTTTAATTATACGCAAAGCCGTTTAGGGCTTATCGTTATATTAACATTGCGCCCAATTAACGTGAAAAACGTGAGCACACAATCCCCCTCGGCGTCGAGGGAAGGGGGGGAGGGAGATAAGAAAAAAGCGCGTTGGCTCCGAATTTACATCGAGACCGCTCATACATGCATATACGTATCAACAATCGAGCAAAAAGTTTAGCCAAACGAATGCCGATCGTGTATAAGTATATGCACAAGGAACGCATAGTTTATTGCCACCACCGCAAAGCACATCCTTGTCCAATATACATTCCCTTTCTGCATAAGCAGCTACTGCATTGTACTCGTGTATATATATGTATATACGCGAGATATAAACAAGACGCGAGAGGCAGCAGATGATAATGTACAGGCTTGGAAAGGGGACACTCTGGTGCTCTTTTTTACCAATATCCCCCCGCGGAATGCGACGCGAGTCCCCTACTCGTATACACACGCTCTCGTGCGTACTGCATCCGAAGGGGTCTCCCCTCAGCGCTCGGCCCGTGCTTTTTCCTTATTTATTAGTATGTCACGCGATGAATTATTCGAGCCTGCGGATCGATCCTCCTCGTCGTCGTCGTCGTCGTCTCCTGCGGACTTGATTTATAGCTCCCTTCCTCGGTCGAGTGTTTTTTTTTTTTTTTCTCTCTCTTCTCCCCCAAACGACCATGACGTCGACGACGCAGAGGTGGAAGAGGACACGAAATTAACTTTTATTCCGGCCCATTGTTCTTCCAACGGGTGGCTCTTAATTGGTCGGCACGAATTATCGGCAAGGTATACATACACGGTGCTTTTGTCCGCCGTGCGCTCGCGTGTGATGTATTTTTCGAACGGCGACCCCTCCCTCCTTTTTTTACCCCTCACCCCTGGGGATGCTCCGTTTAATTAAATAACGACGGTGACTTTGATTCATCGAATTTCGCGAATATCAGCGCTTTCTGTCATTACAATATAACACAAGCAGACAATGGTAATGGGTTTTGTGTGCAGGTGTTTTTTCTAGAGTAAACAAATATTATGAGCTCTCGGGTGTAGGCGCTTACCCATATATACCCCACTGGTACCCGATACGCTTGTAAACACCATGTCGCTGCGATTAAAAAACAAATTCTGCTCATCAATTATTGTTACACAATTGTAATTGATAAATTGAAACTCTTTACAAGGGGACGAAAAAAAAAAAGTTTCTTTCATGTATACTCCAAGCCCAAAAGGGTGAAAAAATATGGGCGCTCGAAAGAGTAGTTCCTCGACATTACTCTTTTCAAAGTAGTAAAATTACTCTTTATAAATGGTAGTTTTGAAGATTCCCTCTTTTCAGAAGAGTAATATTCGAAAATCACTCTTTTTAAAAGAGGAAGTTTAAGTTTGCTCTTTTGAAAAAAGTGACTTTGGCTTTCTTCAAAACTACTTACCATTTATAAAGAGTAATTTTACTACTTTGAAAAGAGTAATTTTGAGGAATTTTCTAGCGTCCATTTTTACTCTTTTGGGCCTAAAGCGTACCATATAGACACACACACCATGCGCTTTTGAGCAAACTTTCGTTTTTTTTTGTTTTTTTTTTAAGCTTTCTCTGATACGAGGAAGCGCAAAAAAAAAGAATATCATTTACAACTCTCGCAAAATATTACCTCCATAAGCGCTTCTGGTATTGTCCCCATGTTAAAATAGCTGTTCTGAAAATATACTCAGCTGTTGAAACACACAAGTGTACGTATATCAATTATGTCGCTTGACATGTTCATTTGGTATACGTGTATATAATATTCTCAAACCTAATCACATTGTACACGAAGAAAAATACCTTTCTCTCGACTCTACAAAGTGCACGATTTCCGCGAATTCGTTGCGTCACTTTATTTGTCTTTCGATCGAGGGTGTACACAACACAAATATGGCACTCATTATACACCGCGTATCGCGCCGTTTGACCCTTGGATGACGTGGAGGGATTTTTTCGAAAAATTCAGGGCGCGTAAAATGTTTCCATCTCCACACAAGCGTTGGACGTTGGTTGCACGTGCTTTTTCGCGAGAAAAATAAAAGCGCACCAAATGGCTTTTAAACGATGTTCCTCTTATCACGTCTGGATGGCGCAGCGTGTGAGCGCGACGATAAATTTTGAGAAAAGTAAATAGATGTTAATGACTTTCTCGCACTCGGGTACGATAACAGCCACGCGAGACGCACTATGACGGTACGTATATCTATAAACTCGTAGTGTAATTATACAACACGAAGTCACTCTCTCTCTCTGACGTGTACAAACATTGTTGCGCGCGTATACACCCTATAGTCGATTTCATTCAGGAAAGGAAGAAATTCGCGCGCGCACACCCGGACATTTTATGTAAAAATACGAGTGTGTATCTGTTGAAATAGATAAATAAATAATTGGATCGGTGCCCCGTACATATACAACCGCTCGCGTGCTGCACGCTGATAACAGCATCAGGATACATTACTCACGAGAGCGTAAGTACATTGTACGTGTGTGCTATTATATATTATTTGTATACCGAGAAAGTTTCGAAAAAATATTCGAGAAATAAAAACGAGAAACTCTCTCTCTCTCGTAACGGTATATACCTTTCACGCATATATAAATGTGCCGGCACATGCAAAGCAGGAATCTAGAAACGAAAAAAAAAAAAAGAAAATAATCGAATCTCCCTACTTCTATCAAACAGAGAGAGAGAGAGACATGTTCCACGAATCAATGCTGCGTATAAGTGCCCGATTGAACTACAATTTTTTTTTTTTTTTTTCGTTCAATTTTTCACATCCACCACCAAAAGGAATCCAATGGTCACGGGCATGCACACGCATGGGACTGCCCGAGGCTTTGAGTTTCCTCGATTCTGCTTTTTTTTTCTTATTAAAGGGAAAAAAAAAGGGATTGCGAGCGCGAAGGGGGAGAGGGGCTCTTTTTCCACGTAAAACTCTAATTCGATATTCCGGGGGCACGAGCGTAAATACCTCCCGGATACACTTGTATCTCTATTTTTTCCTGCTTAGTTGCTTTTGAGTATTATTTTTTTGAGAGTCGACGGAGCGAAGGATAAAAAAGGGGGGCATTGTCGATCATGCAGGTAATATTGCGAGTCGCTTATATTTGCGATCTCGTGTAAAATAGACATTTGTCTGAAATGGACGAAAAAGAAAAAAAAAAAAAAAAAAATCATAAATAACAAGGATTAAGGACCGACGGTCCCAAATCCCGCTGCGTCGGAACAAAGTAATATATCCTGCCCTGAAAGCAGTCCAGACGCGAAAAAAGACCCGTGGCCCGTGCTTACACTACAGCCCCCCCCCCTCTCTCTCTGCTGCTCGTCCCTCGTCGAGGAAAAAAGAAAACAAAGGAGGGTATTTATTTGGGGACTAATAAGACGCAAGAATTAAGGGGCCCACTTTTCCTCGCTCACGGACAGCGTCCAGGGTCGTCCCGGCTCCTAATGCCCTGCGCGTGTGCATAGGTATATACACACCCTTCTTCCTCGCCCTTGCACGCATACATTCACGCACACACGCGCGACTGGAGCTTTTGAAAAATCCGAGAAGAAGAAGAAGAGGAGCCTTGGGGCTGCATGTATACGTATAGCGTGTATGTATATAAAGCCGGGAAGAAGAAGGAGAAAAACAGGCGGAGTGCGGACGGAAAAAAATGCTGAAAAGGCCCTCTCCTCCTCCTCCTCGTCTGCTGCATCGTCGGGTTTCTCTCTCTCGTCCTCCTCTTCGAGCCCCTCACGCTGCCCTTATCCTCTTTCTCTCTCTCTCTTTTTTTTTTTTTTATTCGCACGATATCAACGTACATATAGTATTACTCAAAAACAACTCACCCCACATGTCGATTCCCTCGACCGCGGCATCGAATGTTTTTTGTTTTTCCAATCTAATCTGCGTGCTGTATTGTCCTTCCCTCACCTCGTGGCCACTTGCCCCGATGCCTATGATAACT
>NW_019379635.1:249716-274894 GCF_000648655.2 Copidosoma floridanum
ACGCGGTGGTAAGGAAAAAAAAAAAAAAAAAAAAGTACTATAAAAGCCAAGGTACTACAGCGACCCATTTAAAATTTTACTCGCACCCATTAACACGAGCAGCATTAAAGCTTTCATCGGGCAAAGTGAACTTATTTTCCTTCAGGACTAAAATAAGCCTAAACTCGTAAATCGCCCTCGCCGAATCCAGCCATTGGGAGTTTGAAAGTTAGTACCTGCATAAACTATGCAATTTCGAGTCCCACCGCAGGGTTGGGTAAAGCTCGTTGCGGCAAAATTTTCTTCCGGCAAGTCGCACGTTTCGACGCGTGCGTACGTATCGATTCGACTGACGCAAACTATTCGCATTCGGTGCACGTACGACCCATCGATCGATCATTTTGCGTTTCGTATAATCTTGGACTCTCCGTGGTCTCGTACGTGACGTTGCCGTTGGAATTCTATTTACAAGTTTTAAAGGTCCTAAAGTTTTTCAGCACGAGAAAAATGTCATGTTCTTCCGATCGCTTTTTTTCAACTTTAACCGCTAAGAAATCCGTTTCAATGCTTGTTTAGTCGTGTAGCTTTTTTTCTCCGTGACAGTCTCGGTACAGAAAGTCCTATTGCTCTATAAATATTTTTATATATGCTTATTTTTAAAGTTATCAAGTATTTCCCGAGTTAAAGAAATCATGACCGAAACTTTGTATTCAATAACCACATGAAACAGTATTTTTCTACTTGTGTATTTATGGCTCATTTGGATAACTTTTTTGATATAAATAAAGTTCCAAAATCCGTGTACTTACAGCACATCTCTGTCTTAAACGGTGGTACTATGAAAATGCATTGATGGACGTGCATGTAATAAAATTTGCAACTGTATCTTTCGTCAAGATACATGTACGTACAAGAAAAATCCATCAAAAGTAGGACGTAAATATGCATCCATTGAAAACAACGAGGTTCATGCAACACGCGGAACATCTTTTCAAATAGTTTACATTTGATTCTAATCTTATTTTAGAACAGTTTTTTTACAATTACTAATGGTACATGATGTACCTATATAGCATAATAGTATTGAAAACCGATAAAATGTCAGTCTAAATGTATACATATAAAACAATCGTGCTACACTCGCACCTCGACTCGCACTTTGAGTACAATACACTTAACACACCTCGTAATACCTCAATTCCATCCTCCACAAGTATACAAAGACGGCAAAAGCCATAAACGCAGAATCAGTCCAAGGCAGCATTAATTTCGCAGCCGCATCTACGTATTTAGTCAGCCAGTCCACGCACCGTAACGACATTACATACATATATATGTATACCCACACTTTGTAATATATGTATAGCGTAGCTCGGTATAAGTAGGTACAGCCAGCTACGGCCGGCCAACCGGTCAACCAGTTCTCTCCCCCTATAGTTTTTACAGCAGTGTATAATCGTTTACCATTGTCCGCCGCATTTCCCCGCTAATTGCCGTTTCTCCTGCATAATCGCATGTATTAAACACGCGTACTCTACATTCCCTTTCTTAGACTTGGTGCTCGTACGTGTGTGGCATTTTGCTTCCGTAAATATCGTATCTTCCGCCGATTTAGCGTACATAATATGCAATGTGCAGTCTCCTCTTTCTCGACACCACTGCCCAATTATAACTAGCTCTATTAGTCTCGAGGCGAGACGGGGGGGACGGAGACAAAGAGCGAAAAGACAAAAAAAAAAAAAAAAAAGAAAGCGAAAGCGAATATGAGGAAGAGGGTGGTCCCTCTTCACATGCGTATACGCTTTTTACGCCGAGAAAGCGATAGCCCCCTCGTTCGGCTGTCACCTTCCTTTGATGGAAACAAAAAGGGCGGTGATCACGGCGCTGATGATGGCTAGCCGCAATTGAAATCCTATATGTATACGTACCAGGGAGAAAATTTCGCACTGCCGTGGATACTCTTTTTCTAACAGAAACTCGATCCTCAAAGTGAAGGTCGACCTTGTATCTGCCACCGCGACGTACAGTAGGGGAAAATCGGTTACACCAAGAAGGTTTTCATACCATTCAAGGATAGGGCCATTTTGGCCAAAGCCAAACGCAAAACTTTGGCAACCAATACACCTCGGAGGTCCAACGGTCCCAAAATCCCCTCCATCAGCCAGTCAAAGTTGGAAAAAAACAGTTCCCCCAATTATAACCGTCCCGTCAGCGTATAGCAGCATATGTTTACGCTACATTGGTAATATAGGCGTGTATGCCCAACACAACCGGTCCCTTCAAAATATATATATAATGTATCGTGCCCTCGATCCACCCCTTTTTTTCTCTTCTCCGAAACGAACGTGCATCAGACACACACGCATAAAACTAACATCTGAATTAAAAAAAAAAAAAAAACTGCACTGGACGCGGATATTTTTTTTAACCGTAAAATCTATATTGTATAACTGAATTAAAAAAAAAAGGAGGAAAGCCATTGTGTTTTAATTGGATGGTTCAATAATAGCAGGTTGTCCAGGTATTTTACCAAAGTATCGTAAATTAAAACGAAATATACGTATCGCTCCGATGAATCAATTAAAAACGTATCATTGTCCTATAAGTGTTGCTGCGAAATTGAAATCAAAGTCCAATGAAATAATGAAACATTGCCCAAGGTAAGGGGGGAATAGCAGTGAAAAATTTTTCGTTTGAAGTATCGCATATTGCATTCGTCAAAGTGAAATTCAATACCGTCAATTGAAATAAAGTTAAAATTGAAATTTGATGGAAAGAAAAAACAAAAGCACGCGCACCTATAGTTAATAAAATTAAAGATCAATCATTGAATATAGTCCCTTAGTTTTGCTATCGATCGCCTCGAGATAAGATAAAAATTCCTCGTCCATTCCAGAGAGAGAGAGAAAAAAAAAAAAAAAAAAAAGAGTCGTGTACGAATGGTGATTTTTCGCGAAAAAGGGTGACTGACGGGGAGAGAAGAAAGTGCACGTGCACGACAGAGCGTATATTATACGGGGTGGGAACACTGCGAGAATATAACGTGGAGTAAAAGTATGTGTACGTGCGTGCGAGAGAAAATGACGAAATAAAGCTTATATGTATACATATAGTCGTCGCTTGCCCTCGCTCGTGGGCGTTTTATAAATAAAACATGGGCGCGAGCCTCACACGCGCATCTATATATATATATATATGTGTGTACGGTGTTCCTCTCCGCCGTTTTGGAATTCGTCGTGTAACATAACGAAGACGGTAAGTAAGTACAATACACACAAAAGTACATCCGAAGTAAGGGTCATTGTAACTCCAGGAGACGAGGTATGATTAAATGCACGGATGGGTATGGATTCGCGAGACGCCGTGACTTCTTTTTCTCTCTCCCTTTTACAAGTACATGTACGTGTGTACTTACCGAGTCCAACAACCCAAATGTCCACAGTATATAATATACACACAACATCTATACATACTTACATGCATACATGAAAAAAAAAAAAAAAAAAAAAAAAAAAGGTGCACCTCGACTCTTTCCCTCGGCGATTATGTTTGCAGTGGCAGCTTATTCGTTTCTTCCGTGCATATATATATATATATATATACACACGTGGGGTGGGAGTGGGTCTGGTTTTCGCGGAAAAAGTCCGAAAGTTGGTTCGGATTATCGCCGCGATACACGCGTATTAAATAATGCATTATACACGCCGAGTGTCCTTTTACTTTTTTCTCTCCGGTATGTATACAATATATATTATTGTGTGTGTACAAATATACACTCCCGCGACGCGCCGGGATTATCGATCTTGTACATTATGTATTTGCATCGGAAGCTCTCGCGAGCCTTAATAAGCCACGAGAGTGTACACATATATACATTTGCTGATATTGATTCATTGTGCAATGTATGGTCGGGGGCGGGAGGGAGGAGTAGTAGTGCGTAACACTTTTCTGCGAAAGTATTTTTTTATTTCTCTCTCTCTCTCTCTCTTTTTTTTTTTTGCAAGCGATGGATATAAATATAGTATGTCGTCATCGTCGCGTGTGTGTACATTATTGACACGTGGGTGGACACACGATAGGGGGGTAAAAATTAGTCTCTCTCTTTTACACGGAAACACTTGTTAAACATAATAATGTAACATTTCTATCTTCCATTGATCCCCCTCCCCATGCTCTCGTTTATTCCTCGCTTTATTTTTATTTATTTTACATGTAGGTATGACTGTATACTGATGAATGAAAATTTGTTGTTTTGCCCTTCAGGAACGTGGCCAGCGGGTGACATAGTACTCGAGCACGGCAACTCCCTGCGGCTCTATTGTATCCTGAACATGACGTACGTCGAGCATTACTTTCCGGGCAAGGGTTCGCGAGACCTGGTGTTCTTCAAGGGCCAGCGGCAGATGGATCCCGAGTACATAACGATACTCAACGAGACGACGATACAGCTGGACGTGAACAAGCCACCGCCCGAGAACGCCATGTACTACTGCAAACTCAGGCTCGATACGACCTCCAAAAAGGACTACGAGGCCGTTTGTCTCAACAAGGTCGTCGTCGGTTGTGAGTCTTCCACGTCTATTTTTTTTTTCTCTCGATCACTCGATTTTTTTAATTACGCGTTTAAGCGATAACTCGCTCTAAAGGACATTGTTTTGCGTACGTATGTATATGTGTGTATACTTTGAGACGATAAGACGTAAAGTCATTTAACAACACAACGCACCGTTGGAGTGTCTGTACACCAGAAGATGGTATGCATTATAATTTTCACTCCCTCGCCGGTCTTAATATCAATAATAAGTCGTATGTACATAATATATAATATATGAGATCTCTTATCGAGCTCTTCTTGGAAAGTGTTCTTCCGCGCATGGGTATATAATATATATATACAATACCTTGTGTATATTAAATCGTGTGTGTATGTGTACTTGGAAAAGTGCACCGCTCGCGGATGATAAACACACACACGCCGTTTACGACGCGACACGCGTATTTTAAATACATATCGAGAGCGTATTATCACACGGCGCGCGCGTGTATACACTGTTTATACGTGCGTCGATCTCTTTTTTTTTTTTTTTTTTTTTTTCCTGCAGTGCAAAGAAAGAGTGAGAGAGAAAGACAACAATTACGCGGTCCCTTTCTTTACATACCTTTTTTTTCTCGGTAAAAAAGAAAACGCGTGCATCGATTCTTTTTTTTTTTTTTTTTCTCTCAAAGATTTAACGCGAAAAGAACAGAGTACAACGTTCGGGTGTCGATTGGCGTTAACCATTTACGTGTACAATACATATATATGTGTGTACACATCGCGTTCATCGATCGTTGTACGGCCAACGGGGTCGTCGGCTACTGTTGCTGTCGACGACCCGTTTGCATTTTGCACGTTACATACGTATGCAGGAATATCGATCGCCGCTCCGCGAGACGAAAGAGTTTCGGATAAAAAAAAAAAAAAAAAGAAGAAAAATTAGAGCTATAAAGATGGTTGTTTTTTTTTTTTTTGTTTTTCCAGTCAAGCCCGAGGCGCCGAAAAACGTGAGGTGCCTGTCGCAGAATTGGGAGAACCTGACGTGCACGTGGGAGCTGCCGCAGAACTACATCGACACGTCGTACGCGATAGCTTATCGGTTGATGGGCCGAGCCGGTAGCCGCATGCTCCACCAGTGCCCGACGGACAGGGCGCTCCCGCCGGGCAAGGAGAGACCCCGGGACAGTTGTTTCTGGGCCTTCGACACGAATCCCTTGTACAGACAGGCCCACGAGAACTACACGCTTTTGATGCACGGCGGCAACGTGCTCGGCAATTGGACCGGATCGTATCTGTTTCAGCACTACGCCCATGGTACGACACAGATTATTATTTCCCCCCCCCCCTAATAACATGTAGTGATATGATCGTATTTTGTGTTTGCAAAAGTATTATTATTTTATCCGCCAGTATGGAATTATGATGTTTCGTATAGGAGAAACAACATTTTTTTTGTTTTTAATTTCATTTCCAAGTAGACCTGCTGTATACTTTATCAACATGTGCGTGTATCTTTCTCGAGTTTTCATTCACAACAAATTGGTAATTTTATTGTTATTTAAGTGCCGTCGTGGATTTTTCGTTTTGTTTTTTCAGTAATACCGGCAAAACCGATCAACCTGACAGTTGCTGACAAGACGTACAACAGCGCCATTCTGCAATGGAAAATCGCCTTTCCGATGGAGGACTTCCCTCCGGGTATGCATCTCCGAGTGTCTTACCAGAGCCACTGGGACAGCCGGGACAAGTGGAAGGTAACTTGACTCTGGAAGCGTTTACGATTATTACCACTGCAGCTGGAATAAGAATAAAAAAAGAAATGGGAGGGGGAAGGGACGATTTTAATGACAGGAGTGTAATCGAACAAAACGCTTTTGCATACTCACGTGAGCTTATTAGCGGAAGCATAAAAATCGTCGTCGCGAATTATCTCGTCAAGCCACTACTGCTGCTGTTATGTATATATGTATATATAGGATCGTTCGAGGGAATTCTTTCGAAACCCGGCTCGAGTGCCATCAATGTATGTATATATACACGTAGGCGCTCGCTCGCCTCCTTTTCCCCGTAAGCCATTCTCGGGCAACTGCCGCTACAGACTTTTCTTTATCTATCTATCTATCTATCTATCTATCTATCCGTCGTGTCTCTTTGCTGCGTGGATTTTTGTTCGCGGAGCCGGACATCTTTCCCGGGAACTTGACGTCGTTGTCGTAGTCGTCGTCGCAGAAAAAGACAGCAATGCCATCGACCCGATAAGGAAAATTGATGATCACGCGCGTTGCTCGGTTGTGCAGAAATTGGGTCGTCAATGGGTAAACTCGATTTTCGCGGCTCTCCGTAGAGAGTCGTCGTCTCCTTTTTCAACAACAGCCTGTGTTATTGCTACCGCGAATCGTTGGACGTGAATTGCTTTATTTCGCGTAATTAATTTCGCTGATGGAAGCGATTGGACGATCGCTTGATTACATTCGATGGTGATGGTTACTATTTTCCCGGAGCTATTTTCACGTGACTCTTGATTGATTTTTTTTTATTTTCTTTTTCTTTCCGCTTTTCCAGACAATCAACATTACGGACAAGGTGGTTGTGAAGGAGGGGTCCTACAACTTGTCGGGCCTCACCTACGCCAACACCATCTACGATGTGAGAGTCGCTTTGAAGAGCGCGTACGCCGTTGGCGAGGATATGTGGAGCAACTTCAGCTACGTTACCTTCCGCACTCTTCAAACCCGTAAGTATTATTTATCAACAATGAATGAATGATGATGATGAGTTTGATTTTCTATTTTGTTATTTTTTTATTTTTTTTTTTTCAGTTCCTGGCCAGTCGCCGCGCACAGATATAGGTAGCTTCGAGGTCGAAGAGAATAACCTGAACCGTGACATCTACCTATACTGGCAGGCCATACCGGAGCAGCTCGAGAACGGAAGAACTTTCCGCTATCGGTTTGCTATCATCATGGAAAACAAAATTCACAAATATGTACGTGCCGAGGATTATGCCGCGACAACGCACATTTACGCCAAATTTGAAGGTCTCGCGCACGACATCGACTACACCTTTTCGATCATGACTTCCAACGAGTTCGGCATTCGCAAGGAGTCAGCCAAGATCTTCGTTCCCAGCAAGAGTTCGAGTAAGTTCTATTTAATGGTTACTTTTGCAAGTAATTTTTACGAGCTAGTTAAAGAAAAGTGTTGGTTTTACGATTCATTCGTTATCTTTCGATAGCGTGAGATAACAAGTGAGGAAGCAAAAACACCTTTTAAATTAACGTTGGTTTTTCAATTGCAGAGCCAAAAGAGCCGGAGGCTTTCACGAAAATTGCTTTCGAAGATGGGCTGTACGAGTTGTCGTGGAAAGCACCGGCCATTGGCAGCGCTAATATAAAAAATTACACGATATTCTGGTGCGAGAACGAGCGAGATCGGCCTTATCAATGCGAGGTATGGTAGTCGTTTCAAGATAAACAATTAGACGCAATCGATAGACTCTTACGGTTTTGATCGAGTTCGGGGAACCGACCTATTTCCCTTGAACTTATTCCACGAGAAATTGCTACGTGAATGAATAGAAATGAGTTGTCTGTCATAACGTTGTGAATTTTTTATTTTTCATAGGGCTACCTGGAGTGGGTGCACGTACCTAAAACAACCTTCATCCACAACGTAACGGTGCCGGATCCGCACAAAGTCTATCAGTTTGCCATTTCCGCAAACACCGAACACGCGAGCAGTGGCATGGTATGGGCCTCGTGCACTGTGATTCACAACAAGGCAGTGAGCAAGATGAACAGCGTCTGGATAAACCGTGTTGATTCCACTACCATCGAAGTTGGTTGGAAACTCGACTGCTCCGACCGCATTGGCATCATCGAGGGCTTCAAAATCTACTATTGTCCCATTGTTTCACCCTACGACGTCAATTGCAAGGGTCCCAAGCTTAATACGACCATCAAAACCGATTATAGTGGCATTAGGGGTAAAGTGACAGGCTTGAAGCCCTATACGACCTACATGATCGCCGTTGCTGTGCTCAACAAGGTATGTAAAGCTCTATAGATTATTTTCCGTGCTTTTTCTTTTCTCTTTAATTTGTGACTTTGTTTTATAATACCCATGATAGAGCGCGCTTTTTTAGTCTTGCGTAAATATTTTTTTTTTTTTTTTTGTAGTTTGTAGGGTATAGTATACCTTGAATTACTCGTCTGAACTTTGTAACTTGACACTCGAAGTAAAATTGACCTAGGGAATTCGACGAAACGCTAAGAAGCGTGTTTCAAACTTTTATTATTAGATTAAGCAACCCCTTCTATATCGATCCTGCTCTGTAAAAGCTTCTTTCGGAACAAACTCATGTTATTTTGGTGTAGCGTTGGAAAAAATTCAATGAAAAGATTTGGGTATTTGAATAAAACACTTGATTCTTTCGACTTTTGTAGAACGGTGAGGGCCAGCACAGCGAACCGCTTCTTGGCACAACTCTCGAGCTAAAACCATCCGATCCACCGCACGACGTCGTGATAAGCAACGTAACAAACACGACGATGCACATCGAATGGCGCGGGCCACTGGCCATGAATGGCGTGCTTCGCTATTACATCGTGTACTACGACCACTTGGAAATGAAAGTCGACAAAGTGCCACGCGTTGATCTCACGGGGCTCCGGGCGCATCACAATTACAGCATCAGGGTCGCTGCGTGCACAGTACAGTGCAGCGACAAGTCCCAGCCTGTGTACGCAATGACGGATATCGGTGTGCCAAATGCACCGCTGCCGCCTACCGTCAGATTCCTCAACAGCAGCGAGGTCAGGGTGTTCTGGAATGAGCCACTGTTTCCATCTGGACCGCTGGATTATTACCAGGTCAAGGACAACGATATCGTTATGAATATCACGAATACAGAGGCCATTATATCCATTCCCGACTGCAATACGGTGGGCAGGGAGAAAATGTACAAGTTCTTCGTCCGAGCCGTCAATATTGCACCAAACAACGAGCATCTGTTTGGAAACTGGTCGGAGGCTGGTGAAGGAAACTGCTTCAGTGCTGGCAAGTATCACTTTATGCGCGTGAAATGCCGTCGTTGATAAAAAGGTCGACTGTTCTCAAGTTGTTTCTTTTTATTATTTTCAGGACCGTCTTATGCGATATGGATACTCATCTGGATCATCGGGAGCATCAGTGGCATTGGATTCATCTTTTGTTTGGCGTATTCTTCGAAGCGGTATGTCATTGTAACTCTGGAATCATTAGAAATGTTTTATTGGAACGTTTATTTGTTATTCTAATTTTTTTTCTTTTTCATTGCAGAATATGGCTTAAATGTAAAGAGATGCGGGATATAGAAATTGAAATTCCCCCAGGATTAACCTCCAATACGGTAACTATTTCCTCTTGAATCGTGAGATATCTCATACTTCAAGTAATTTTGTGAACAATGACATTTAAAATTGCGTTGACAATTGTTCGCAGGCGCTCTTGAAAAAGAAAGAGCAGCACACGCGCCAGTCCTCGGCGGACTCGAGCGGTTGTTCGAGCGGCCAGGAATCGGCCAACTCCTGCCTTACATCGGATTCCCAAATTTCAAACGACAGTGGCACAGAGGTGGATCCGATCGCTCCCAAAGAACTCATGATCGACGCGGCCGTCGATTCATCGACGACAACAACAACGACGACGGGCTCCTCGCCCGCCGTCTGGGAATCGTCGAGTCTGCGTCAACGTAACGTCATAGGTGCCACGAAACCTACGAGTCTGGATGCCACTAGGTGGGCTGATCCATACGTGAAAATAGCCAATAGCTCGACTGAACCGATCGGAACAAACGAGCCAGCCGATTCACTATCCTTAGCGAGGTCCACGCCGAATCTTAACGAAAACATGAGCTTCGGTAACTCGCAGCAGATGTGGACCTCTACAGGTACATACCTTGGTTTTTTAGGCACTATATTACTTGGTTTCAAGAAGGTATTTGGATCGTTCATTTTTACACTTGGATTTCAGGTTACTTGAACATGTTGTCGACTGAACAGTTGCCGACCGACCCTAGTACAAAAGAAAACCCGAATCCAGGCAGTTACAGTGTCGTCGGAACTATGTCCAAATCTCCTCTTCGTGGTATGTCTGAAAAAGAGTCGGCGTCACCAGTAAAGACGAAAACAAACGAGTCCAGCGTTAAACCCACGTCAAATCCTTACGTGAGTCTTGCCTCATTGGAACAAAAGACGAAGGATAGCGGTGCCCCAAAAACCTTGGACTCGATGAGGGTCCTTAACGAACTTGGCTTCAACACTCCAAAGCCGTTCGATAAGCCTTACGTCCAGCACGGCTTCCGCGATTTCCCAAAGTCCACGTTGCCTTACGATTCCACACACCAGCGGTCTTCGCTCACGATCTCCGCACAACAGCAGCAGCAACCCAGCTTCTTTGCTCAAACTTCACTTGCGGAGGATCTGACGAACAAACTCATAGCGCCCGTGTTGATGGAGTCAAAGCCCTACGTAGCTTTATCCGAGATTCCCGAGATGTTGACGAGAAATCCGGATGTTCCGATGCCGTCCACGTCAACAACGACTACGCACAAACCATACGTTGCTATAAGCCAGCTACCGACGCTTCCGCGAACAACGATAATGATGTCGACGGAGCGCGGAAGTGAAAAAGAGAACGAAACGAAGCCGTCCGTAGACAGTACTGCTTTCCAGATTCTACCAGACTCCAATACTCCGTCCATCACTAATTGCGATGCTGACGAGAGCCAACAGACAAACGGGTATGTTGACAACACACTTTCGTCTTTGTAAAAAAATTTTTATGTCAATGGTTTATGCGTATGAATGAAAATGTTATCATTTTTCCCAACAGATTCTGTTATCCATCAACGGATATTGAAGTCAAAGACGGTCTGTCGTTAGATGGCTTGCTGTCAAATTCCCCGACGCCGTCGCTTGAATATGATTGGGACTCGAGTCCCGAAATCTCGCCATCGCACAGTCCGGCAGAACTGCAGCAGCAGACGCAACCGCAGTTTCAAAAATCGTCGACGGGTTACGTAAAGATGCCTGAACAACAAATTTTGCCTGGCGCGCGTTTTGTTAAACTGCCGCCAACGTCGATTCAGAAGCAACAGGAACATCAGTCGACGACCGACGAACAGTCGTACAGCAAAGTGGCGGTTGTGCCGCATGTACAATGAACTGAACTTAATGAAGAATAGTGCGTGGCCTTCTCAAGTGTATAGTCGAGAAATAAGGATTTTGACTCTCTTATGAGCCTCGAATCTTTCTTTCACTGATAATGTTTTTTTTTTTTTTTTTATTTAGTTTTTTTTGCAGCTGCAAACTGAAAGTGAACGGCTTGAAGTATTTTAGCGATTTTTTCGTGGAAATGTGAGTAAGAGTATTTGTGGATGTGAGTGAGTGCGTGGGTGTGTAGAAAAAGTGGGAGAGGGTGCATATAAAAAAAATGTACAACAACCGAGGATCGGTTTTTGTTAGTTAAATTTTTTTCTTGTAATAAGAAATCTGCTAAGTTGTCAATTGTAAATCATCTCAATGTACATGTATATTTATTATCATAGTGCCTCATTTGTGTATATTTTGATATAAAAACGTAGATATTTCTATTGTTGAGGAAATGTTTTAATTCGTAAAAAAAAAAAATAGTAAAGTTAAGTGGACGTAAGCTGTAAGATTAAACCACATAAAAAAATAGATTTTTTTATTAGCCAGAGATAAATATAATCAACTTTTTGAAACTCGATATTTTCATATTAGCAAATTTTTATAAATCAAAAATAAATAGTTGATTTATTTGATTCAATAGCTAATGTAAAACTTTGGGTGCAATTGATGACGAATTGCTTTTTACATTAATTGGATTCAAAGTTTTGAACTTGCTTAAGTATCAAGTAACTCAACTTTAATTTTTAAGTGTATCATTTTTATATGAAATGGATATCAGATGAGTTTCTAAAAATCAACGATTCACTGATGTCGAGATTATTGTGATGCTTTANCTTCTGTATACACTTACACGGTTGGCCGCGCTGCGAGGGCCAATATGAGGCGCGTCGCGTTGTCGGCCACTCAGTCGGTGTGTTTCCTTCCCTAATTGCTTTTTACATTAATTGGATTCAAAGTTTTGAACTTGCTTAAGTATCAAGTAACTCAACTTTAATTTTTAAGTGTATCATTTTTATATGAAATGGATATCAGATGAGTTTCTAAAAATCAACGATTCACTGATGTCGAGATTATTGTGATGCTTTACACTAGTAAAATACTAGTTTTAAGATTATCTATGTCGATAGATACGAACAATGTTTTTTTATTTAGCATGAGGAGTTTATATTTATATATCTATATTTTTTTTCTAAACATAATATCAATATTATTAGATGAATAATAGATTTAACTTAAAACTTGAGAGAAAAAGATTGCAAATATATTTCGAAACAATAATTGTGCAAGAAAAATTAAATTTTTCGTTAAATTTCGTTTTGCAGCTTGAAATTTACGTTGCGACGTGTATCTGGACTAAGAACTGTTAAAACTGTTTCTACGCTAGAGCGAGACAAGCCTACTTAATTAATGTTACTTTGAGTAAAAAAAAAAAAAAAAAATGTTTAACAAGCGCGTAATATGCTGAAATACTATAATTTGTCATCATCAAAGTGAATATTTTTCATTCGCTTAAAATAGAAAATTTATTTATAATTACCGATCAGCTTTATTACACTAATAGCGTTATGTTACAAATATGCAGAGCAAAAAGAGTTGTAAAATGAGCTGATTTTGTTTTCATAAGTCATAAAATATGACATTAATCTTCTAATTTTGTATAAAGAAAGTAATTTCGTTTTTCCTTAATTATGTAGAGACTTTATTGTTTTTTTTTTTTTTTCTTTTTGAAATACTGAACGAGATTTTTTGTTATGTATCGTAAGAATGAGGGACAATGTCAATAAAAGTAATGTCTAATTGCAATAACCTGCATTATTATTAATTAATAGTTGGGCTGTCGATCTGATGATCTCAAATATTAATACATTATTCTGCTTATTCCCGCAAATATTCCTCCTATTTTGATTGGCTTTATTCATCCAATAGACATTCTTAGACTTATTATCCTTCCTTTCCTTTTTTGTATTTCCTTGAGACGCTGAATTACACGAGACCAACTTTTCTACTCTACTTAGGGAGTATAAATTTTATTACACATAACAAGTGCCTTTCAAGGTTTCACAGTTTTTTTTTTTAACATACCGCGATCGTAGTCCTTTTTTTCCACCGAATACCTAATACAAATGAGTAAGTATACACATATAGCATCGAAAATTTTTACCAAACGGTCCGCGTACGCCAATGAATTTATACTCGAATACTTTTGCAAAATCTCTCCCAGTAATAAAAGTTTAGATCCGTTACGCAGCATATATATATATATATGTGTGTTATATAATGTACCCATAGTTGCTAACAATGTACACCTGTTTCGAATGGAAGAAAAGGGTAAGAAGGAATGGATAATGTCAACTGGACTACAGCAATGAATGCACTTAGAACTTTCCCGGAAAGGAGAGAGAAGGGGCGAGGTAAAAGAGAAAGTGTGCGTATTTTTCCACAACTTTAGGGGAAATGGGGACCTTTATTGTATGCACGACCGAATTTCACGGATCTCCAAGAATTTACATGTCATCCTCCGTCATTTGCAAGAGTATATTTCGCAGGTGCATTGGATTCATCAGATTTTTGGGATCACCACAACATTATAGCGTTGTACAAAATTTTTAGGAGATTCTAAAATGCATACAAATTATTGTATGCCAATATTTATTATTTTAAAATCCAACGGGGCAAAAAAAAATTGAAAATCCGCAATTTCCTTCAAGGTGTTGTGTCAGAAGTCAATTATGAGTGTTCCCTCCACTTTATATTGTTCCCTGCGAATGTTGTGATTGCTGTGTGAGCTACGACGGTGGAAACGCTCTCTCGATTTAAATTTTGTTCTCCGAATGAAATCCAAAACAAAATTTGATTAAGCACTTGTTAAAAGCATTTTTAACTACAGGTACACTGGTTTTTCGGTCAACTTTTACCATTTATAATATCATAATTAATGCGGAAAAAAACGGAGCGTTCGGTCGAAAAAAGCCGTAAAAAAAAATTAGACAAATAACGACGCGGTGATGCAGCCACTGTTTGAATCACAATCGTTGAGATCGAAAAGACCCTTTGAATTTCGCGAATCCAAATCTCTTGGAGATTGATTTTTCGTTCCAACGCGCAGTAAACGTAAAGGAAGTCAGAGACGAGAGATCCTCTCTCTAAGGGATCTATATCATTCTCCTGGGAATATTACCAACATTTTATCCCTTTTACTGGTGGCTATAAAATTAGATACCTGCCTCTGCATTGTTTTGTGTAGAAAAGCCTTTTTTTTGCAAGATCAATAGACGACAATGCTACTTCGAACGATAGTATAGCTAAGTGGTCAAAAAAAGTCGTGTGCCATTTAGTGCCATTAATCAAAAATTGCAGCGGTTTGATGATATACACATTACGTGTCCACTGTAATGGGATGGATGACCGAGTCGCCCGACGAGGAGAACTTTGCACGGGGGAATTGGGGAAAAACGGGATACGTAAAAACCCCGAAATTGGGTATTACGTAGAATTTATAATGCCATACTACGAAATTTATAGATCTTAAGTATAGTAATTTAGGCTTATTTATGTTTGGCATTTCCATCTGCGGTGTCGTCCTATAATAACATACAACGACAATTGTTTTGAAGTGGCTGATAGATTGTTCGACAATTAGTGAAAAAAAAAAAAAAAAAAAAAAAAAAAAAGAATCAACTTGGATATTATACTAAACTATAATAATGATTCCCAAATAAAATCATAAAATTAAAACTATACTTTTTTTTCTGGTAATCCGTGAATTTGTCGTGCCTTACATGTATAACATAACGTTTTGCAATGGTTTTGTCGAAGGTTGAAGAAAAGAACGCAAACTTGCATCCACGTCCAATTCAAAAGTTCGAACCCTCGGTGAGTTGTGGGAGTTTTTAATGATAACTGCAAGGCTGATTAAAAATCCACCGTTACATATCCCCATAAAACCACTGGTGCCAACTTGTTGTCAAGGCCTAAAGGGCACCACTTTTGGACCAAAACACGTGCAGAATTTAATTGTCAACACAAGTTGCAACATTAGTTCCGAAAGGTTGACAATTCCCTCAAGTCACTGACTTATATCCGCAGTTGGGACATGTATGTATCCATATATTGTTAGGTCAGGGAGTCCATCGTTTCCGCAGAGACAAATAAAAATTCTTCCGTTCAAGTGCACAATGCGCGCAATTTTTCTAAATGGCCCTTACGCGTGTTACGGGCACTGAATCCCTTTCGTCCGTCGCAGCAATGATATTTCGCGCACGTGGCAAAATATCCGTCCCTTGTTTTCCTCTCGGGTGTGCGGGGCAGTTGGGTCGTCGCCGCACCTTTCATCTTTCCTCGTGCCCCTCCTCCCGCTGCTTCTCGGAGGAAAAGCTCTTCTGTATACACTTACACGGTTGGCCGCGCTGCGAGGGCCAATATGAGGCGCGTCGCGTTGTCGGCCACTCAGTCGGTGTGTTTCCTTCCCTAAAGTAGCCGAGCACACCACGCTCCTACACACACACATATATATATATAACGTACCTGGTGCTGTTGTTGTTGACTTACATCAGGATGAAGAAGGAATTCGTTTTGTTTTTGCAACTGATTGCACTTAATTGCGCCGTTGGTCTCGTGATCCCTCGACGTGAGTACATGAAATAATAACACGTGGGATTCTGGCGTGCGATTCTAATTTCTTTTTTTTCTTTCTTTGAATGTCTTAGCCAAGCCGACAGTTCCCATTGTCTTGTGGCACGAAATCGGTAAGCCACTCATCTTTGTATATTTCGTTACTTTTTTTCTTTGCATCGCGTGTATGTACAACCTATAAGCAATATTATCGACAAGTTGACGTGAATATTTTTTTTTTTTTTTTAACGTAAACGACACATCGTAAATAAGTGAGCGATGATTGAAAAATCTTTGGATGTTCTGCACGGTTTAAAAATAATTTTGTTTCAAATGCTGTTACGAGCAATTAATTTTTTCGAATCAATCACAACGCCGAATAAAAAGGCTCGAACCATGTAACGTACAATTTTTTGAAAAGTAGTTTTTTTGTAACGAGAATTTCTAATGCAACGCAGGCGACAGTTGTGACTTTATGTATGGCATGAAAACGATACAACAGATGCTGGAGAATCAACTGTGGGAACTGTACGTCAAATGTATCAGACTCGGCGACGGCTTCAAGGCGGTACGCATATACATTTTTCTTCTGTTCTTGATTATATCACCAAGTGTACGTTAAGGATTTAGAAGCCCGGACTACATGAGCACATACAAATATGCTCCAGTTGGAACAATGTTGTTATTATTTATTTTTATGTGAAAACTTTATTAGGCGCGTTGGGTGACTTTTAGATGGGTTCGCGTCAACGTCGCTCTGGCTGGCACCGAAGCTGCATCGGGAAAAACATGCTGCTCATGTGTCTAGTCGGGCTCTTCGCTCTCTTCATAGTCTTAAACATTGTAAACATGCTCTCTCCGCCTCACTAAGAAAGCAGTTGGTTGAGACGTTAATTTTCCCCATTTTTGATTATATGTCTGTGGCATATAATCATATTATTGATTCAAGTTCAAATCTTCGCCTCCACACTACTCTAAATGCGTGTGTTCGTTTCGTGCATGGAGGGATTGGTAGATATGACAGAATAACACTGCATCGAATCGCTTTGGGGTGACTTTAATTATTTAGTTATCTTGCGTTATAAAATTTTAATTATTTCAAAAATTGGCTTTTTTAACTAAATAAGTGTAACAATTCGCTACTAAGTTCTCACTTTTGCCGGTGTGGTCACCCGATGGGCAACTGGATTTTTTTTTTCAACTTAGTGTGTAGTCTTGTAAATTATCACACACCGATGTTTCATTATTTATAATTCCAGCAGAGACTTGATACTTTTGGCTATGTTTACAGATAAATAAAACTTGATTGCGCTATACTTTTATCTCGAGAATGTATGAACGTACGTTTGCATCATTTCTTGTTGAATTTTTGTACATATACTTAAGGATGTCATGAACAGCTACTTCAAAGACGCCAATGACCAAGTCCGGGAGGTGTGCGAGGAGCTGCAAAAGGACGAAATGTTGAGCGACGGCTTCAACGCCATTGGGTTCGGCCAAGGGGCTCTGTTCTTGCAAGTATCGTTATTGCGTTATACATAATATTGGTGTACAATTTTGATGAACAGATTTGAGTAATTTTGAGAAATCGGCAATCAAGATGCACACCTCCCTCAAAACTTAAAGAATCGCTATCGCACAGTTTAATTTTTTTTTTCTTTTTCTTTTTTTTCCTTCAACACGTCAACGTACACAGGCGAGCATTGGTCCAAAGATGCCCCGATCTGCACGTGTTCAACCTCATATCGCTGGGTGGGCCGCACCAGGGCATCTACGGCGTGCCGAAATGCACCTCTGCCCAGTACTCGTTGTGCGATTACTCGTTCCGAGTTTTGAACTACGCCGCTTACACGAAGTATGATCATTTTTTTGTCATCGGAATAAAAAAAATAATTTGAACGATATGATTGAAACAATGCATCAACCACACAGGGATGTCCAGAATCACATAGTTCAAGCCCAGTATTGGCACGATCCGCTGCAGGAAGACGTTTACAAGCAGAGCAGTACTTTCTTGGCCGATATCAACAACGAGAGAAACGTTAATAAGGTAAACAAGAAAAACTTGTACTGTTCATCGTTGCCCCAAGACTCAGATATGGCTGTTTTGACACTATACAAAAATGCGAAACAGTAACATTGGAGTTAAACAAATGAATTTTTTTTTCCAAAGTGGAGTTTGACTACTAGTCATGAAGGGGATATTTTCTGTTAAAGTTTTTTTTTTCTATCGTAGACTTATATCAAAAACCTTGGGAGGCTAAGGAACCTCGTGCTGGTCAAGTTCGTTAACGAAACAGTGATCAAGCCCGTAGAGACCGAGTGGTTTGGGTTCTACTCGCCGGGCCAGGCCGTGCAGACCGAAAAGTTGGAGGATTCGGCCATTTATAAAGAGGTACGTGTATTTTATGTTTTTGCAAAAAATACTTCGAATGAGTTCAAAATCGCAAATTGTTTCCAAAGGACCGGTTAGGTCTGGCGGATTTGCAGAATTCGGGTAGACTTCACTTTCTGGCGGTTGAGCTCTTCGACTACACCGAAGAGTGGTTTCTGGACAACATAATCAAAAGGTTTTTGAAGTAAAAATGTTGATCAACGACAGGTGTTTTTTTGGTTTTTCTTGTAGCTTTTTGTTTTACAAGTAACCATTTTTTCTTTGTTCCCCTCAAAAACGGAAGTAATTTTTTAAAAATCGTTCTTTGAATGTGAATTTGATGGGAGGATATATCTGTGCTTATGATAACCAGACTGATACTGTTTTTAACTTTGTATACATATTTCTTATGATTATTTTCTTACAGTGTGATACAATGTGTGAAGTAAATGTTTTTCAAGTACGATTTATAACATGGTGGTTAGCAAAATTTTTTCAGCCCAAGCAATGCATTCCAATTTTAAAGTATAAATTACAAAAAAATTGTTCAAATATTAAAATATTTAATCACAGATAATTTATAATAAGCTTGAATAATTAAAATGCATTGCTCTTTCAATATTTTATTGTGAATAGTGATGAACAAAAGTTTTTTTGGCTTTCAAAAACATTACTTCTCTACACAGAAAATCTATTTAACTTTACACTTACGGTACTATAATTGGAGTTTAATAAAGTACACAACGACATACACCACCTCAATATATTTATACAAATCTTATCTTAATCAGCTATCCACGCAATATACATTTTCAAGATTTTTGCTGAAGTATACGATGTTTTGTATTCTATTTTATTTTACAATAGTTGAAACTAAATCAACACAGGAAATAACAAAACATCTGTTTAAAACGTATGCACAAATTTGCATTATGTAAAATGTTTTTGTATTAGTAAGTAATAAATTATTGCTAAACTTCATAAAGAAATAATCTTTAAAACCGAAACTACATTTCTATGTATAGGTATACAAATAACCTCAAAGTGAATCTTTAAGTACGTTTTGGTATTTTTATATAACTGGTTGACAATACGCTAGTTTATTAAAAACATTTTTTCCTTACACCTCCGCCGAAAGTTCGTTCCATCTGACCCGATTTTGAGCTAGAAAAAGCCTCATATCAGTCCTGCCATATGTGCGCAGATATATATAGTTATATATTCAGGACCGAGAAGCAGCAGTAGTTATACAATACATATATATATACGGCTAACGGAGTTATAACCTTTATAGTTTGTACAACACAAAATCGTTGGATATTTATTTACATAAATTATTGGATGTATATATATTTTTTTTTTGCACAATTTACATGTATATATAAATTTATTAATTTCATATGAACAGAGTACACAACACAAAATTAAAACTACCAAATTAATGTTTTTTGATCCGTTACTTTCACTTTAATGATTTATTTAGTATATAAATGTAGTATATACATGTCATATTACAAAAATAAATTATGAAATCTTTTATTTAATCGAATTATGCCTATCACAATTATCATAGTTATTGATAATAACCTGATTTATTTTGCACTTACGGATATAAACATTAGGATTTTTAAAATGATCTTTATAGGATCCATGATTCGAATTTAAACGGATTTCTCTTCCTCTCGTTTTGCCAGCACGACCAACCTGCACAAATCCTCGGCCCAATCTGATTCTATATTATATACTACAGTCTCGGCGAGCGTATATATATAGATATACCTATACACATGAACACTCACGTGCATTTAAGTGGTATTGTTCGAGCGACCGATCGATCAACAATAATGCATAATGCACTAAATCTTTGACTGGATCTTTAAACCATCATTTTTAACAAAACTAAAACCGTGGTGACGAACTTTCGGCGAAGGTGTAAGGAAAAAAAGTATAGGTACGTACCACGGCCAAAAAGTGGGGCTACATCTGACCGCGCATTACCGGCCTCGCCTTCGGCTCGGCCGATAATATAGCGCGGTCAGTAATAGCCCCACTTTCTGGCCTAGGTACGTAATATACTATATCTGATATGATACATAAAGCCCACTTTTTATGCACATTGTGTTAAAATTTTAACACTGAAAACAATAATTATATCACTACTTCCTTTCCCTTTTAAAGAAACGGGAACATCAGCTTATAATTAAAAACTATCATGAAAAGATAATTTCAGGAAAACCTTGTAAACTAAATTAAATTTTTTTTCTTATAAAATAACTGTCTGGTAAGTGTGGGAGTTTATGATTACCATAATAAAGAATTGTAAAAATTTTTATTTTGTACCGGACTAGTCCAACTTTAACCTAAAATGTAGGTGTTTAAGAAAGGTTTTTTTATCATGGAATTCTAATAAGTATAATAGTTTTTNCATTGCAATAATACTTTTAAAAAGGAAATTCCGTACATATTTGTTTATTTGTTAAAATCGGCAAAAAAAAAAAAAATACTTTTGGTGTACTATATGATTTTTTTCCAAAATTTAAGTTCCATACTTGCGTTCTCCTTATTATGGGTGTCCCACGGGTCGTTTTGAACGTAGGTGGGACAGATGAAGAAAATGAGGCCTGTTGGAACCCATTTCATGGCTTCTGTACATTGTGATCTACAAAAAAATCTTTTCAACCGTATTTTCCTGTGGATCTCGACAAACATACGTAGTTTCTTTCTCCTCCTTTTCTTCGATGATGGATGTCTGGCGTCGAATTTTTCACGGAGATATGCACAAAGATATGACACACATTTGCACACCAACCATATGCTTTTGTGTAAAATATTGAGAAAAAAATTTTTTTTTTTTTTTTACGATCGAACTGAAATTTTTTAATTTTTATGAAGCGTCATGAAAAATAGAATGCAAAGTATCTGTACCCAAGATAACTTTGAATATACATAATATATCGTCATTACCTTTTATTTGATATAGAAAGCCATTTTCTTAAGTATTGTGGTATGGTAACAAACAAAAAACTTTATATTTTCCCGGGTTTATAAATGGCATTTATCAAGATGCAAAAATTAAAATCAAGTGTTTATGTACGATAAAATTAAAGATAACTCAAAAGTAGAAAACATAGTTTGGGAAGAAATTTTTAGAAATATATAACTTCGTGTAAAAAGTAATCGTATAATTAAACATAACATTATTAAGTACTCATGTTTGAAACTGAAGGTTTTTTTTTTTTTTTTTCTCAAAGGAAGTAGTTTTCTGAAAAATAGTTTAGAAAAAAATTTGTACTCAACAAAGCTTATTTTTTACATGATCATCTAGTGTCGGAGAAATAATTCGAGATACAGTCATAAGTTATTAATTTTTTTTATTTAGAAATACACGTTTTTCTTAATAATAAATAAAGTATGACAATTTCAATATTAATATTTCAGACTATTTTTTGCTTACAAAAATACAGGCACAGTTTCAGTAGCTGCGACCCTAATTTCGATTTTTAATGCAATTATTGTATCTATATGTTTACATTACATTATGTATGGATACAATTTTTGCATGTAAATTATGGAAAAACGGATCGGTGTCCCCACTGCTGAAACACAAGTGTTCACGATTTTTTTCTAATAGTACAAGACATTTTGAGTAAAATAGTTCCAGTTTCAAAGTTGCGCTTAAAAAAAAGTTTTATTCATCCTACATATAGCATCGGAAACAAACAATTTTAGCAAATGGTCCATGTAGACCAATTAATATATACTCGTACTTTTGCAAAATTTCTCTTACTTATGCTCCGATGATAAAAGTTTACATCTGTTACGATGCACTATATGTTGTACAATGCACCTACGGTTATACTTTACAACCTTCATATATTACAGTGTACCTGTTTCGAATGGAAGAAATGGGTAAGAAGGAATGGATAATGTCAATTGGGAAACTCAAAAAATTCACAGCAATAAATGTAAAATTTTCCCGAAAAGAAGTGGGAGGGGCCGAGGTAAATGTATGTGAATTTTTCTACAATTTTAGGGGAAATAAGGACTTTTACTATGCACGACCCAATTTCACGGATCTCCAAGAATTTACATGTGATCCTCCTTCTACGTGGTTCCCATGTTATATTATTTCAGCACAGGTGTAATTTCAGTGAATTTTATAAAATTTTTAATATTTATGTGAATGAAGATATTATATTTTAATGGGAAGAAATGGTGAATAAAAGAGAGTTTGTACGGTATAACCGTGACGTTTAGCGTGACTCTTGATTGATTTTTTTACTTTTTCTTTCCGCTTTTTAAGACATATAACATTACGGATAAGGTGGCTGTAAAAGAAGGATATGACAACTTGACGGGCCTCACCTACGCCAACAACATTAATATTGATATGACGTAAGAGTCGCCTTGAAAAGCGCAAACGTCCAAAGGAAGGACATATGGAGCAAATTTAGCTACGCCACTTTCCGCTTACTTCCAACACGTACGTATTATTTATTAATAATGAAATGAGTGCCACTTATTCGGAAATGATGGTTTTCTATTTTGTTACTTTTTTTTTTTTTTTTTTCAGTTCCTGGCCAATCGCCGCGCACAGATATAGGCAATTTTGAGGTTGAAGAGAATAATCATCCATACTCTACTGGCAGGGCATATCGGAGAAATTCGAGAATAGAGAAACGTTTTGATATCGACGATTAGTTTGCGGTCAAGACTTCCAACGAACTGTCAATAGTCACGTGGAAACGTAATGGCCTCACATGGTGTAGTCCTGGGGGAGAGAGGAGAACCAGAAGACCAATGAGAAATATGAAGTGGTTTGGTAGACCAAGGAAGTATTGGGTTCGGACCAAGATGACAATAAATTTAGCGTTGGTGGTGAACACTAGCTGAGTCGATATGGTTGAATCGACTGTAAATTGGAAAAGTTCAACGTCTCAAGGATATATTTGCGCTGAAAATGGCAAGAGCTTAGGCTATACGGTCAAACGTGAGTTTTTAACTCTTTCAAAGTGACAAACTGCCTAATAAAGCCGATACCAGTGGTGCAGTTGTAAACAACATTAATACCATGAATTAAAATCAAGTGACGCAGGAGTTCTCTGTGAATTTTTGTCAAATTAAACTAACAAAGATCAAACGAGGTGAGAAGAAGAGCTCCACGGCTGTCACGGACAACAAGTTTTTCTCCTGTTGTTTCAATTAATAGCTCTTGTCTGCCTATGACCGGCTGTTCTGCATTTCCAATAATCTCTACAATTATTTTTTAACGTTACGTATATGTAGTACATAAAGTAGAAAATTACTGAAAAGTCAAGGGAAAATAGTTACCGTATTGGAGGCCTGGAAGAAGTTTCATTCCGATATCTCGCATCTTTGTACATTCGAGCCATATTCTGCAGAGGGAAAAAAAAAATATTTGAATGACAAATAAACGTTACAATAAGACATTTCTAATTATTGCAGAGTTTATTTCTTACCGTTTGGCACCACATGAATATCAATTTTCAACAAGATGAGTCTAAAAAAAAAAGAAAATAATAATAAGAAACGAACAAACGACTTAAGGACAGTTGGTTACTTTACTAGCGAAATTATTTTTACATCGATAAAGTGATACTTGCCGATAATTGTGGCGTAAATCGGTTTGCTGCTCTGGCTCTCACTGAACTGCGAAAGTAAAAAAAAAAAAATTTAGTTTTATCAAAGGATCAAACAACATTTCATTTGATTTTTTCAAGCACTGTACCAAAAATAACAGGATTTCGTTGTGAAAGAATTTTTTACAGAGCAGGATAAATAAAAAGAGTTGCCTATCAAACTAAAAATTAATCCTTGACACTCATTTTAGCGTTTTGACGAACTTTTTTTTCTTCGAGTATCAGTACAATCGATAATTTTTGTTGAGCTGCAAATATATCTCCACGGTTTTTTAAAAACTAACACTTTGTTGTTTAATGCAATCCGAGTTAAAATGACGCACAATTATCACGATGCATTATCCGCCCTATAGGAATGAAACACCTAAGCCCTGACTTAATACATCCTAAATAAACTCTGCATCAAACATATAACTGTTAAACAAAGGTGGAAATGGATGTTGGAATTGAGATGTAAAACCACGCAATAGTAAATTTAGTATGTTTAACGAAATCCAAATATTTAGCGTAAATGTATTTAATTTGTGCAAACATTTAAAAAAAAAATGTAATTTACCTAAGCGCATAAGTATTTTGGAAGTCAAAATTTGAGGTACTAGGTATACGACTTTATAAATTAATTTTAATTTCATCCATATCTTTTTTTAAATTGAAAATATTACTTGGAAGCTATTAACCAGTATCTAGACTTCTAATACCCAATAATTGATAAGTGCTAAACGACTTTCACAAATTGGGTACAATAATGGAATAAGCTGATTTTCAGAGTGGCATAAAAAAAAGTACTCATTAGTAGTCGCTTATCACGCATGATATTTTTCGAT
>NW_019379635.1:275741-289931 GCF_000648655.2 Copidosoma floridanum
TTGACACATTATCTGACAACATCAACAACAACAACAATTTTTATTAGATTTTTCTCAAATTTTTTAATCGCTTATTTTATTTCTTTTTTTTTATTTAAATTTATTTATATTTCACATACTTGATAACACACGGTTTGCAGTCATAACTCCGTTTATTTCCCCATTTCACCTTACCCACTATTTCTTATTCTCTGCAGCATAAATGAGGAAAACGTATCTTCCACTTCATGTATTTATTTTATTTAATTAAATATTAATGGTACTGTAAATTATTATTCGTTATAATATTTACAAGCTGTGTGAATGAAAATGATCAAGAGTCTTTTAATCATTTATTTAATTGTTTTTATTTTTATTTTTTTTTTTTTCCTCTCATTTTCAATATTCGACAGTCCACTTAATGGAAGTGTTTGACAACATTTTTCCCAACTTTTTATATGAAAAATATTTTTGCATCGGTCGCTAGTTAAAGTTTCTTCTCACCATCATCGTGCCACAATTATTTAACTTTCATTAATTAAATTTATATTCCGTACCGTCATTATTGTACATAAATATTACTGTTACATTTCTGGTTTCAACTAAGTGTTCGTTCATGTAGTTTGCTTGTGCGTGGCAGATTGAGTCTTTACAATAAAAGATCCCGATTAAAAAGGACTTGGAAAATTTTATTACACTTATACGCTTTTTCAGAGTTAAATAAACATGAGGATTTTACACAAACGAATCGCAATACACGCGCCAGCAAATTTTCAAAAGTCATTCATTGGTAATTTTCATTTATGTGCATCGACACGTCGAAAAAGGAAAATACATATATATATGTAGAAGTAGGAGTAACAGCGGCATTCATTTAATAAAACCTTTTTTTTTGTCTTCTTTCATAGCATGACACTTAAAGATGTATAAAAAATTGTAAGATAAACTACTATTTGTTGCTTAGAGGACGAGTGAGCGAAAACGTAGTCTCAACTACCCACATATTCCTAGAAGTATATGTATATCATAAATGTTTTCGTGCTCCCTCATATCTCTTGGTTTTATTATTACAAGACTTTTATTTTCATTTGTAATTTTTGCTCAACTTTCAAACGCGCGTCAACGCCGTGACAAATTTTATGGCAATCCGATTGGTTGACACCAGCTATTTTTGAGATTCACAAAAATTTTCGTCACTCTTGTTTGTCCCTTTGTTCGGAGAACGGAAAAAAATCAAGATTTAAAAAATTCGTTTGGCACTTGGTTCCAATGAAATTGGTTGAAATTTGTGAGAGGAGTGTCCGAAAATTTTCGTGAAAATCTTCCTCGGGAGTACAAATAAATTAATACACATCACTTTTCATCATCGAGTTTTTTTTTTAGATGTGTCCACTTGTGAGCTTGGCTGGACGACTTTTATTTCCTCACATTGTCCTGTGGGTCTCTTCCAGCGCAAGGCACGCGCATCTTTTCGATTTTATCGCCGAGGAGGAAGAAAAGTTTCGTATAAAGTTACTCGGCTACAAGTAATAATACCGTTTGACACTTTGTTTCGTAAAGTTTCGTTGATTGGTTTTTTCAACTACGTGTATAAACCATCGGTAAAAAGTAAAACAAGTAGGGCAGGCTGTGCGCGTAAAAAGTTGTTTGAAAAATCACCTCATCTGTTATGGACTTAACTTTTTTTTTTCATAGTATGGAGCAATCTAACAATTGTACTTTGCTCTGCTTCTATAGCTGAGGAGTGAAAAAAGTTATTCTGCATAAGGGCACTTATATCGAGGAAAGATGAAATGTCGCTGTTACGATTATTGATCGATTATACGTATCAAACGAAATTATTTTCATGTGCATTAAATTTATAACAATTTTAAGCAAAAACATTCTTAAACTTTGGAATTTTGAAAATCATTTCCAAGGACACGCTTACATTGATTAATTTAAAATATTCGCATTCTAAAAGGTGAATTGTAGAAAAAAAAAAAGAAAAAAAAATTACCTATACTGCGTAGTACATGTGAAATGACAGAAAATGTGTTGTGATGTTTGTAAGTTTTTAAAAAGTTACGTCTTTAAAAAAAAACAACTAAAATTTTATTTTCCGCCTCCTCGCGATATTTTTGTTGCTAAAAATTTTAATCCAGATCTCGATTGATTCAACTCGTAGGTTTTATCCTTCAAAATCTGGAATCACGATCTATTATTATTATTACATTTGTGGCTTNTATTAATATTTCAGACTATTTTTTGCTTACAAAAATACAGGCACAGTTTCAGTAGCTGCGACCCTAATTTCGATTTTTAATGCAATTATTGTATCTATATGTTTACATTACATTATGTATGGATACAATTTTTGCATGTAAATTATGGAAAAACGGATCGGTGTCCCCACTGCTGAAACACAAGTGTTCACGATTTTTTTCTAATAGTACAAGACATTTTGAGTAAAATAGTTCCAGTTTCAAAGTTGCGCTTAAAAAAAAGTTTTATTCATCCTACATATAGCATCGGAAACAAACAATTTTAGCAAATGGTCCATGTAGACCAATTAATATATACTCGTACTTTTGCAAAATTTCTCTTACTTATGCTCCGATGATAAAAGTTTACATCTGTTACGATGCACTATATGTTGTACAATGCACCTACGGTTATACTTTACAACCTTCATATATTACAGTGTACCTGTTTCGAATGGAAGAAATGGGTAAGAAGGAATGGATAATGTCAATTGGGAAACTCAAAAAATTCACAGCAATAAATGTAAAATTTTCCCGAAAAGAAGTGGGAGGGGCCGAGGTAAATGTATGTGAATTTTTCTACAATTTTAGGGGAAATAAGGACTTTTACTATGCACGACCCAATTTCACGGATCTCCAAGAATTTACATGTGATCCTCCTTCTACGTGGTTCCCATGTTATATTATTTCAGCACAGGTGTAATTTCAGTGAATTTTATAAAATTTTTAATATTTATGTGAATGAAGATATTATATTTTAATGGGAAGAAATGGTGAATAAAAGAGAGTTTGTACGGTATAACCGTGACGTTTAGCGTGACTCTTGATTGATTTTTTTACTTTTTCTTTCCGCTTTTTAAGACATATAACATTACGGATAAGGTGGCTGTAAAAGAAGGATATGACAACTTGACGGGCCTCACCTACGCCAACAACATTAATATTGATATGACGTAAGAGTCGCCTTGAAAAGCGCAAACGTCCAAAGGAAGGACATATGGAGCAAATTTAGCTACGCCACTTTCCGCTTACTTCCAACACGTACGTATTATTTATTAATAATGAAATGAGTGCCACTTATTCGGAAATGATGGTTTTCTATTTTGTTACTTTTTTTTTTTTTTTTTTCAGTTCCTGGCCAATCGCCGCGCACAGATATAGGCAATTTTGAGGTTGAAGAGAATAATCATCCATACTCTACTGGCAGGGCATATCGGAGAAATTCGAGAATAGAGAAACGTTTTGATATCGACGATTAGTTTGCGGTCAAGACTTCCAACGAACTGTCAATAGTCACGTGGAAACGTAATGGCCTCACATGGTGTAGTCCTGGGGGAGAGAGGAGAACCAGAAGACCAATGAGAAATATGAAGTGGTTTGGTAGACCAAGGAAGTATTGGGTTCGGACCAAGATGACAATAAATTTAGCGTTGGTGGTGAACACTAGCTGAGTCGATATGGTTGAATCGACTGTAAATTGGAAAAGTTCAACGTCTCAAGGATATATTTGCGCTGAAAATGGCAAGAGCTTAGGCTATACGGTCAAACGTGAGTTTTTAACTCTTTCAAAGTGACAAACTGCCTAATAAAGCCGATACCAGTGGTGCAGTTGTAAACAACATTAATACCATGAATTAAAATCAAGTGACGCAGGAGTTCTCTGTGAATTTTTGTCAAATTAAACTAACAAAGATCAAACGAGGTGAGAAGAAGAGCTCCACGGCTGTCACGGACAACAAGTTTTTCTCCTGTTGTTTCAATTAATAGCTCTTGTCTGCCTATGACCGGCTGTTCTGCATTTCCAATAATCTCTACAATTATTTTTTAACGTTACGTATATGTAGTACATAAAGTAGAAAATTACTGAAAAGTCAAGGGAAAATAGTTACCGTATTGGAGGCCTGGAAGAAGTTTCATTCCGATATCTCGCATCTTTGTACATTCGAGCCATATTCTGCAGAGGGAAAAAAAAAATATTTGAATGACAAATAAACGTTACAATAAGACATTTCTAATTATTGCAGAGTTTATTTCTTACCGTTTGGCACCACATGAATATCAATTTTCAACAAGATGAGTCTAAAAAAAAAAGAAAATAATAATAAGAAACGAACAAACGACTTAAGGACAGTTGGTTACTTTACTAGCGAAATTATTTTTACATCGATAAAGTGATACTTGCCGATAATTGTGGCGTAAATCGGTTTGCTGCTCTGGCTCTCACTGAACTGCGAAAGTAAAAAAAAAAAAATTTAGTTTTATCAAAGGATCAAACAACATTTCATTTGATTTTTTCAAGCACTGTACCAAAAATAACAGGATTTCGTTGTGAAAGAATTTTTTACAGAGCAGGATAAATAAAAAGAGTTGCCTATCAAACTAAAAATTAATCCTTGACACTCATTTTAGCGTTTTGACGAACTTTTTTTTCTTCGAGTATCAGTACAATCGATAATTTTTGTTGAGCTGCAAATATATCTCCACGGTTTTTTAAAAACTAACACTTTGTTGTTTAATGCAATCCGAGTTAAAATGACGCACAATTATCACGATGCATTATCCGCCCTATAGGAATGAAACACCTAAGCCCTGACTTAATACATCCTAAATAAACTCTGCATCAAACATATAACTGTTAAACAAAGGTGGAAATGGATGTTGGAATTGAGATGTAAAACCACGCAATAGTAAATTTAGTATGTTTAACGAAATCCAAATATTTAGCGTAAATGTATTTAATTTGTGCAAACATTTAAAAAAAAAATGTAATTTACCTAAGCGCATAAGTATTTTGGAAGTCAAAATTTGAGGTACTAGGTATACGACTTTATAAATTAATTTTAATTTCATCCATATCTTTTTTTAAATTGAAAATATTACTTGGAAGCTATTAACCAGTATCTAGACTTCTAATACCCAATAATTGATAAGTGCTAAACGACTTTCACAAATTGGGTACAATAATGGAATAAGCTGATTTTCAGAGTGGCATAAAAAAAAGTACTCATTAGTAGTCGCTTATCACGCATGATATTTTTCGATATCGTTAAACATCCAAATTCATGTGGCGTTTTGCATCTATTACAATTGAGTTAAAAGTAATGCAGAGATTATTTCAATAACGTAAAATTAGTAGCTGATAAATTCATAAAATTTTACAGTCTATAATTTTTTTAGTTTTTGATTATATACAAGCACAAATTCGGTATTAAATGAAAATACATTTTATCTAAGCTATATATCGGTGGGGCTATAAAGACGTCTGAACTTAAGGCCTTACTTTTTTTCTAATATCATTTTTCGTATGGCTGCTGAATACTGCTGTAGCTGTTAATGTAATTGAAGCAATACCACGAAGAATCGTTAATGGCCCTAGTGTCAGGTGAATATAAAATACATGTGTATGAAACTATTTTACAAGTGATTTGGGTATCAAAGTTTCGATTTTAGCTGTAGTATGCATAAAGCAAACGTAAAATACACTACACAGAATTTAAGTATGTGTAAACTAGTGTAAATGTATAAACTATCGTACATATGTTACGTGTAAATGTATAAACAAACGCTATTATACTTTTTTGTCCTTTTGAGTAAAACAACTTGAGCAATTATCGTATTACGTTAAAGATTATTTAAAATTGTTGCACCATAGGAAAGAAAAACGTCGTTTTGAAGATTTTTAATCATTGCTAATTTATTAACGTTACAGCGTTGACGTTGAAATTAAAAAAAAAAAAAAAAATTATTCTCATTTAATGGCGGAAATAAAAAAATTGCATGAAATAATAAAACATAAAAACATTTGTCATTAATTGTAAGTTACTCACCGATATCGTGCTATTGTAATTTGGAAACTATTTCGGGATGACAGGTTTTTTAAATAACACTTCTGGAAGCGCGCAGCATATTAAAAATTGACTCGGGAAATGAGCGAACGAATGCGCGTACAGATATACAATGAGTGATAGCTGGTTCTTCGTGCATGCGTACAGGCGGTCCCACTTTTTTAGCTCTCTCCCCTCTACCACGTATATGCCCGAGTAGAAATTTTCCGTAACATGGCCGACTGCCTGTACATATATATCTTCAACAGGCAAAATAGGCGTTTTCTGTGTCTCTGAGTTCAGGCCCTTACCTGAACCTGATAAAAATCTACTACTGTGTACTGTGGGAATTCTTAATCTAAATTTTTGTTGTTACCCCTGAAGATCCAAAAAAATGAAGCAAAGCCAATAAGGCTCTCGAAATAAGTTCACAATGCGGTTGCTTCACGCAATGAATAACAACTTACATTGATTTTGTTAGTTACATGGTAAAGTTGCAAATTTACTGGATTCTATCGATACATTAATTTTTTCAAAAAAAATACACGCTTGGTTGAAACGTCTTTAGATAGCTCACCGATATTCTCAAAAGTTTATTACGGTTTGAACACTAATGGGTGATTCTGCCGTAAGTGGCCAATTTTGTATCCAGAGCTCATACTACTACAAGAATCTAAAATTGTACGTTCAAATTTCGTGAAGTCATATAGTAAAAAATAGTAGTGATACAATGATAACATTTATAATACTAGTAGGAAGTTGATAAGTTTAAACGCAGTAACGCCTTAACCCGCGATATTCTTGACAATAATTATGAAATCAAAACTAAAACTATGCCCTATGGCGATAATGATGAAAAAAAAAAAAAAAAAAAAAAATCCTATGTAACATAATTAATGCATAAGGAAATTTTGAACTCATCAAAAATTTGTACAAGAGAAGCGCGCGAACATGAACAATTAGGATGGATTACAAAAAAATAGCAAAAGTTAAATCAGTAGGAGCAAAAAGGGACATATAGCTTGAAACGACCCTCTTTCCTCTAACTCGATACAATAAAATACAATACGAACAACATGATACGAACACTACATCTACCATATCACAAACATACCTATAAGCCAAAAAGAATCCCGTCGTTGAGGACAACGACGTCACGGTGTCTCGAACGTGTAACGGACGATATACTTTTTTTTTTTTTATTATGGTGTAGTGACCTCATTTGAGGTATTTACACTAATACGTACGATATACTTGACGTATTTGACGCGGGTATCAAGCTGCCGAAACTGCATAGCAACAGGCGAGTCTATTAACCACCCGAGGTAGCCGGGCAGCTTAGTTCGGGGAATTAAGTTAACGACAGTCGAACAGTCGAGTCCACGGCCGATCATAGGAGAGTTGGCAGTTGCCTTGCACTTACACTGGACGGAGCTAATCAAGTCCGAGAAACAAAAAAAAAACTTTCCTCAAAAGTAAGCTATTCTAATGATCACGATTCACCCCTATATTGATTGAATAGCCGAGAAACCCACGTAACGCGGCCAAGTTTTTTTTTTTTGTTCGGTGCAGCATAGTTTTTGTATGAAAAAATAATACTCTCCATAGTACTTTTACTAAGTATATACAATTAGCTTATCCGCTACATCTAAATTTATTTGTTTGATGATTTTAATTCGATTCAATGTTATTTAAGTAGTACTTGGTTATTCGGTTAATAATATTTTACCCATTCATAGGGAAGCTTTAAATTATGTGGTGAGCAGGAGTTTTTAGGACATTGTTATTTACTGAGACACAACATTTAACAACATTAGTAATTTGAACCCACAATTAATTTCTTTTCGAAAAAAGCCTAAGAAACTTGCAAGTCGTCGAAATAGCTGTTTCAATTTAAATATATATTCAGGTATTCGTAGCAGTGTGTTGAAAATTTTATCAGCCAGATAATTATGTTGTGGTATGTGAGCCTCCATCGCTCTGAAGAAGATATCTGGCTATACAATGGTTAGAATTTTTCGGAATTTTATTTTATCCACACTATTAGTTTCCAAGAAATACTTACGTACCGTAACAAAAATTTCTTTTGAGTTGATAATATTAGAAATAATTCGTTGCCACACAATTTATGTGTTTCGATATTTATTCTGATAATATTTCCTGTTGCAATAGAAAATGCAGTATTCGTTTTTTACATGCACAAATTGGCAAATTCTAAATCGATTGGTTTATAATAATTAATTGAAATTTTTATGACAGGTATGTCATGCTATAACACGATCAGTTAGTCACCAATAATACCCGTTTTCGATGGCCTGAAATGAATTATGTTACTTTTCGACGGCATTTTATGAATTATATGTTAGTTTTCAACAGCAAAAAATGAATTGTTCTACGTGGTTCCCATGTTATATTATTTCAGTGAATTAAAAAAAAAAGTTTAACATTTACGCGAAATGAAGACACATTATATTTTAATAGGAAGAAATGGTGAATTAAAAACACGTAGAGCCTCTTTTTTGCTGGCTCAACTAATTTTTGTCGTAATTTTTGTTGTCAAACAGAAAAAAGAATTTTTACGATCGACTGATGTTACGACAATGCATGTGGATCATTTTACAAAAAAAAAAGGCAGATTCTGAAGACTGAAGTACAAAAAACTGAATTAAAAAGGGTTTTGTAAAATTTCTCAAATATTTTTGCATCGTATGTGACTACAACAAGTGATTGTTTTATGATCCAATCTGGCCAAAAAAATTTTTCCTAATAGTAAGGAAGTGTTATTAACTTTCGGGAAAAAACGGGATCGTTACGGGCTCTGAGAGAATCGTAGTGGAATCAGGATTGTTACGCATTAAACAAAATTTGCACTTTGTCCTTACACTTATATCATGCAACAGCTATATATTGTAACCTTGTACTTTTCAAGTCGATAACTGAACACTTACCGACAATATACTTTATCCGAAAGTGTTACTGGCCACTCTAAGGTTTGATTTAGGGTAGACTTTGCGAAATCGCGAGTTTGTTGTACAAACAAATTAGAAAAATTTCTACGATTTACTCAGCCTTCGTAGAATACTAAATTTTTGAATTGGAGCTTGGAGCTTCCGAATACTTTCGTGTTCATTAGCAAAAGCATTTTCCATGGATGCATTGGATTCATCAGATTTTTGGGACCACCACTATACTAGAGTACTTATTTCATAGTATTGAATAGAATTTTTTTGTTCGACACGTTAATAATGTACACAGACGAGCATTGGTTCAATAATGCAGCAAATTGGGCGTATTAAACATAATATCGCTACGATGTGCCAAACTACAGTTCTTATGTAATTATTAAATTCTCTCTCAAACCAATTATTCGATTTCCAACATAAACAGACCACATTTTTTTTACGACGTTTTTAATTTTATGGTGCAATAAAATTTTTTTTTGCATTTACTACATTTTGTCCTCCAACGTATTTACGGGATCCTTCACCTGCATAGTTGAATAAATTGAATAAACTTATGAAATACTTAATTCATGTTTTGACACTATTCGCGCGGCTACAGTTTAAACCATGATGTAAAAATATACATACTACACATACCTCTCGACCGGTGAACACCTAAAGACAGTATTGACTAATTCATAACAGTGTTTCACCAAACTAGTGTAATAAGTATGTGTGTGAGAGAGGCTATAGTGCCAAGAGCCATTGTAAAAAGCTGTAAATAAATATCGTAAATGTTCGTCAGTGGTCTTTACTGCCTCTAACCTTTATACCCAAGTAACAATAAGTATAGGTACCACAGGTGTGTGTCGTTGCGCATCCATTTTAGTTGACCAATCAGGAACGCTTTCATCGCGCCGCCATGTCTGTCTGCGAATTTCAAAAGCTTTCCAAATAGGCCTTATCGCTTAACACCGCGAACAGACCCTGCATAACATTTAGGCTTGTTTGACATTTCTTAGGCTCCGGTCGCACTCTCATGGGCTCAAATGGTTACGCGGTACGCGTTACGCTCTCCATGTGGTTACCGAACCTCAACAATTTGAATTTCAACATCGATACGACGATACATATCGGTATGAAAAATATCGATAGTCGGAGAACAAAACATCTGAGAGACGAACGGCGCGGCTCGGGGGGTTGGGACTTCGGACGGCGGACACTCGTCGGGGACGGTTACCAGTCCTGCGGTTACTCGGAGGGCGGACAGTTGGAGTTTTTAATTTACGAAAGACAAGAAAGAGCAAGAAAGGTCATTTAGAGAACGAAAAACGTTTAGAACTTTAACCAATTGATTTTGTACAGTCTTACATTACGATTAACGGTCTTTGAGAACAACAAAGCAAAACGACCATGGCTAAGACGACAGCATCCGAGCAGTGTGCAATCGCTGGGTCCATTCGTAAGTACCTGTACTTGTGTGTAGATTTATGTTTAATTTTATCCTCCTTTACTAAAATGCACTCGCATGTACGGATGCGTACACGCATTGGTTCTGGTTGTATTTTGATGTTGCACACTTGCTCGTTTATTAATATATCCCTTTCGAGGAAGAATGCATGTTGGGCATTTAGGTTATGTGTTATTACTAGTATTTTGCACAACACCTCTACTTGACAATTAAGCACTACAATCCATCTATGTCTGACTTATTAGTGTTTTATTTTCTAAATATTCTATTGAATTTTTCTTATTATTCATTACGTACTCGTTGCATGAAATTAATCAGATTTTGGTGTGACTTGGGTTGACGTTTGTGTTTTTCACACGTGCGCTTGTGTGCCAAATCTTTCTGCTCTCATCTCACGCGAAAAATTTTTTGGTAAACTTATAATTTGTCGTATATTTTATATAAGAAAAATTGTCGTTTTAGCGGTTGTCGAGTCAGTATGAAATAATAAATAATTCGTGAAAATCGTGATTATTTTGTACAATTAGATTTGAATGTTTTATTTTAGTATGGTAATTGAGCAGTACAAATGATTTTTACGCCTCAACTATTTTTGACGGTGCATCGCAAGAATTTGAGGAATATTTTGTGTATTCAAGAACCACGTGATGCAAAGATCTTTCGTTAATTTTTATTAAATTTATAAATTTTTTTTTGGTCCAACACGATTCGTAGTCATAGAATTGATTTTTATACAATGACAATTGCAAGTTGATTTAAAAATTCAATACCCATGTTTTATACTTTTACATAGGGAGCCAAAGAATGGAAAAATCAATGACAAACGCCCTAATTGTTTATGTATCCCATGAGGCTTGGTTAAAGTCTGTGTTAGAAGGAAATCATGGTAGAGTTGACACAAGCATAGATTATGGTGACAAAGAGGAAGAGGAAGAAGACTACTCCAACTATCAGTTCGAAGATGACATTTTGTACTTAAGATCTCTAGATCCTAAGGAATGGAAAGAGCAAGATCATTATGCAGTTCTTGGTATTAAAGATCTCAGACACAAGGCAACGGAGGATGTTATTAAGAGAGCTTGTAAGGATTTACTACACCAGTGTAGTGATAAAGTTTTTATTAATTTTCTCACAATCAATCAAACCTCTAAAGATTTTTTTATTATTTTGTAGACAAACACAAAATTCTTAAACATCATCCTGACAAGAGAAAAGCAATGGGTGAAGAGATCAGAGTAGACGACGACTATTTCACTTGTATAACTAAGGCTTGGGAAACACTTGGTAATCCAGTCAAAAGAAGAAGCTACGACAGTGTCGACCCATACTTTAGCGACATTCTGCCAGATGAAAAAGAGGCTAAGGAAAATTTCTACAAAGTCGTAGGCAAGGCCTTTGAAGAAAACTCGCGGTGGTCGTTGAAAAAGCCAGTTCCCAAGTTGGGCAATCCAAATACTCCACGAGAGCGGGTAGAAAAGTTTTATTTGTTCTGGTATGGCTTTGAGTCTTGGCGAGAATACTCTTACCAGGACGAGGAGGACAAGGAAAGTGGTCAGGACCGCGACACGCGCAAGTGGATCGAAAAGAAAAACAAATCCGTCCGTGCCAAGAAGAAGAAAGAGGAGATGATAAGAATACGACAGCTCGTCGATATGGCATACAGCATCGATCCGCGCATCCGCAAGTTCCAACAGCAAGACAAAGATAAGAAGCAAGCCGTCAAGCGTGCCAAGCAAGAAGCCGTGAAAGCCCGTCAGCAGGAAGAAGAACGGATAGCCCGCGAGGCGGCGGAAAAAGAACGCTTGGAGCGCGAGAAGCGCGAGGCTGAGGAGCGTGCCAAGATGGAACAGCAGAAGCAAGAGCGTGACCAGCAGAAGAAAGCTCTGCGCAAGGAACGTAAGAATCTGAGAGATATTTGTAAAGAAAATGCCTACTTTGCCAAAACGACAGACGAAAGTATCAGGCATATGGAGAACGTCGAAAAAATGTGCGAATTATTTAAATTGACCAAGTTGGAGGAAACGGTAAAGAGTGTGAGGGCCGAGGGTAAAGAGGCCTTTTTAAGGATAATGGAAGAGGTTGATCAGAGGCTACAGGCCGAGAGAAGGGCTGTCCTCGGGCATAAAGACAACGACGCGAAGAGTGCGCTCGAGAAGCAGGTTAAAGGCTGCACAGCTCCGTGGACTGAAAACGACTTGCAGCTGCTCATTAAAGCTGTAAATCTTTTCCCAGCGGGAACGAATCAGCGCTGGGAGGTTGTGGCGAATTTCATCAACCAGCACACGAATTCTACTGATGGAACAAAACGCGACGCCAAAGAGGTATTAGCTAAGGCCAAGGACTTACAATCCACCGATTTTAGTAAATCTAGTATGAAAGAGCAGGCCAATAAAAAAGCCTTTGACAATTTTATCAACGAGAAAAAGCACAAGGACGTTGATGACAGAATGCCCGCTGTCACTGAGAGACTCGACAATCCCATCCCCAACGGCAAAAGTGAGTTTATGAATATTCGGAGTTCTTTTTAATTTGGTCATTAGGTTCTATTTTGATTTTTTACATTTTTTTCTCATGATTTTTTTGCAGGTGCCAAAGATGCCGAGGTAAAGGAAAAGTCTGTAAAATCAGAGAAGACAGAACCCGCAGCATGGACACCAGCTGAACAGAAACTCCTGGAGCAGGCTCTCAAGACTTACCCAGCTTCCGTCGCTGACAGGTGGGACCAAATCGCCGCGTGTTTGCCTTCTAGAACGAAAAAAGAGTGCATGAAGAGATACAAGGTTTGTATTTGTTGTTGCTGGAAGTTGACATTTCGTGTGATTGTTGTTTGTAATTTTTTTCTTCTCTTTGAACAGGAATTGGTCGAGCTCGTGAAGGCCAAAAAAGCAGCCCAAGTGTTGAATTAGTGTTGACTTTTGTTCCTAAAGCAAAAAATGCAATAGGTTTTCAAATGAGTGTTCGCTTTACTGCTGAAATTTCATTTACAGGTGTAGAATTTCCATGTGAAGAAATGCCGCGGTCAAGTTGTCTTTTCAAAGTTCAAACACTCGACTAGCTATAAATAACACATTTATAATTATTATAAAACATTTTTACATTATTGTAAGATCGAAAGTAAGGAGTTTAATACTAAGAAAATTGTACAAGGATTAAAAAAAATCTACATCATGCGTTACGACGTTATTTTAGCCTCTGTGATTTCGTATCAAATGATGCTGTAATTTATGTAAGATAAATGAAATTGATGTGTAAAAGACAGGTTCAGTAAAATAATTCATTTAACCTTGAAATTTTTATTGGTTCTTTTTTCTTCCATGTCCCTAAAAAAACCTCAAAATAACAAATAAGTGTTATTCGAACAAAATAAACAACAAAAATGTAGACCTCAAATTTTGTATATTTATAATTTGACACATTATCTGACAACATCAACAACAACAACAATTTTTATTAGATTTTTCTCAAATTTTTTAATCGCTTATTTTATTTCTTTTTTTTTATTTAAATTTATTTATATTTCACATACTTGATAACACACGGTTTGCAGTCATAACTCCGTTTATTTCCCCATTTCACCTTACCCACTATTTCTTATTCTCTGCAGCATAAATGAGGAAAACGTATCTTCCACTTCATGTATTTATTTTATTTAATTAAATATTAATGGTACTGTAAATTATTATTCGTTATAATATTTACAAGCTGTGTGAATGAAAATGATCAAGAGTCTT
>NW_019379635.1:302350-316254 GCF_000648655.2 Copidosoma floridanum
AAAAAAAAAAAAAAAAAAAAAAAAAAAAAAAAAAAAAAAAAAAAAAAAAAAAAAAAAAAAAAAAAAAAAAAAAAAAAAAAAAAAATAGAGGACAAATAATCAACGACTCGCGCGCTTATTGCGTAGTCTCTCTTTCTCTCGATTCACCGAACCCCGAACGATCTCGTTTTACCCATGCATCGAAAAAAGGGGAAGCCCCTCGTCGGGACGCTTGCAAAGTAACCAATTATAACCTACAAAAACCGCATTCTTATTTTTCGTTCGCATCGTCGTACCCTCCTCTTGCGCGCATCCCAATCGACCGGGAGAGCTCACCACAATCATCATCATAATATATATCATGTATAAATATTAACGAGGTGTATAACAATACGTCATATATTTGTAATAAACGCCAGCGGTGCTGTGGAAAAAGAAAGAAACAAAAACAAGTCGAAACGAAATCTGTGGAAAAAAAACACACACACACACACGCGCACACGCACACGTGAAAGCTCAGTCCCCGGCTGCCCGATCGGAGCCGCCAGGCGAGCGTCGCTAAGACGGAGGTGCGGGCGGTTGGGGCGACGGCTGCCTCTGCATCATCGGCGACGTCTGCGTAGGCATGAGCAGCGAGGCATCCTGTAGCGGTTGGTAAGCTACCGCCGAGCCCTGCTGGGGCGGCTGCTGTTGTCCGGGACCAAAATGCCAGGGCTGGTGGTGGGGGTGGTGGTCGGGTGGTGGGGGGGTCAGGCTGTTGGGCCCGGCCGTCTGCTGCTGCAGTTGGTAGGTTAGAGTTTGGCCTCGGCGCTCTTGCAGGAGCAGCTGGTGGGCCGCGCGGTCCATCTCCTCGCGGGTCATGTCCAGGGCCTCCTGCATCTCGCGCGAGGTGTAGCGCACGAACTCCGGGTCCGCGTACTTGCCCAGGCCTTGTTCCACCAGCACCTACGGATTGGGCACGGATTAATGGCTGAGTTATCGGTTGAAGCGACAATCAATGACAACATTAAGGACTGACCCTGCCGACGAGACTCTCGGCGCTGCCGATGACCTCGAAGTTGGGCTTCCTGTCGGCTGGGCTACCCGGTAGGCTGTGTGACAAGCGCTCGGCGCCCACGCTCCCGTTACTCTCTCCGCCCCAGGACACTGTAGGTGAGCGTTTCAAACATACTTTACGTTTACTTGTGTAAGATTTCCTTTTTTTTTTCAACAATGCTTCAACACACAACATGCGCTTCCAGTCGTACTGCATGTATTAGGGCCGGATAAAAAAGTTGAATTCCAAAGTGATCTTAACAAGTATTTAAACAATCTTTCTCACGTTTACACCATTACTGGGATAAGTGATGCATTTTTGAAAGCACAGCAGAAACTCAAAACAAAAAACAAAAACCAACTCATACGAAAAAATGTTAGTAGTATACATCAATGTGTAGGTGTTAGTCGACGATTCGGTAGTTGAAAATGATCAATCGCATGCTTCGAGCAACGTTCGACAACCAGGAAGGGGTAGTGCAATAGTCGGGGAGTAGATATATATTCCTTAAAATTTCACTTTGGCCGATTTATCCTTCGAACCTCTCGTAGATAATTAAATGCCTAAGGGTCGTATTCTATGGTACAATATGACACACATGGAAACAAAAGATTTTTCGTCGTATTTTTTACATACACATATTAAGATACAGCTTTAATGAAACAATTAAAACTGTGGTGTAGATATACTCGTGTCAATGGGTGTATAGTTTTTGTGTGTGAACATTAAAATTAGATCAACGAAATAATGCAAATCGTGACACATAGAGGTATTATAAACAAACATGTAGTATACAGTGAGCACATCAATCGACGCCGAGAAATATTATTTTCTCAGCGTCAAAACCTAATTCGCCATTGAACAGTTACAAAAAAAAAAGGCAGATTCTGAAGACTGAAGTACAAAAAACTGAATTAAAAAGGGTTTTGTAAAATTTCTCAAATATTTTTGCATCGTATGTGACTACAACAAGTGATTGTTTTATGATCCAATCTGGCCAAAAAAATTTTTCCTAATAGTAAGGAAGTGTTATTAACTTTCGGGAAAAAACGGGATCGTTACGGGCTCTGAGAGAATCGTAGTGGAATCAGGATTGTTACGCATTAAACAAAATTTGCACTTTGTCCTTACACTTATATCATGCAACAGCTATATATTGTAACCTTGTACTTTTCAAGTCGATAACTGAACACTTACCGACAATATACTTTATCCGAAAGTGTTACTGGCCACTCTAAGGTTTGATTTAGGGTAGACTTTGCGAAATCGCGAGTTTGTTGTACAAACAAATTAGAAAAATTTCTACGATTTACTCAGCCTTCGTAGAATACTAAATTTTTGAATTGGAGCTTGGAGCTTCCGAATACTTTCGTGTTCATTAGCAAAAGCATTTTCCATGGATGCATTGGATTCATCAGATTTTTGGGACCACCACTATACTAGAGTACTTATTTCATAGTATTGAATAGAATTTTTTTGTTCGACACGTTAATAATGTACACAGACGAGCATTGGTTCAATAATGCAGCAAATTGGGCGTATTAAACATAATATCGCTACGATGTGCCAAACTACAGTTCTTATGTAATTATTAAATTCTCTCTCAAACCAATTATTCGATTTCCAACATAAACAGACCACATTTTTTTTACGACGTTTTTAATTTTATGGTGCAATAAAATTTTTTTTTGCATTTACTACATTTTGTCCTCCAACGTATTTACGGGATCCTTCACCTGCATAGTTGAATAAATTGAATAAACTTATGAAATACTTAATTCATGTTTTGACACTATTCGCGCGGCTACAGTTTAAACCATGATGTAAAAATATACATACTACACATACCTCTCGACCGGTGAACACCTAAAGACAGTATTGACTAATTCATAACAGTGTTTCACCAAACTAGTGTAATAAGTATGTGTGTGAGAGAGGCTATAGTGCCAAGAGCCATTGTAAAAAGCTGTAAATAAATATCGTAAATGTTCGTCAGTGGTCTTTACTGCCTCTAACCTTTATACCCAAGTAACAATAAGTATAGGTACCACAGGTGTGTGTCGTTGCGCATCCATTTTAGTTGACCAATCAGGAACGCTTTCATCGCGCCGCCATGTCTGTCTGCGAATTTCAAAAGCTTTCCAAATAGGCCTTATCGCTTAACACCGCGAACAGACCCTGCATAACATTTAGGCTTGTTTGACATTTCTTAGGCTCCGGTCGCACTCTCATGGGCTCAAATGGTTACGCGGTACGCGTTACGCTCTCCATGTGGTTACCGAACCTCAACAATTTGAATTTCAACATCGATACGACGATACATATCGGTATGAAAAATATCGATAGTCGGAGAACAAAACATCTGAGAGACGAACGGCGCGGCTCGGGGGGTTGGGACTTCGGACGGCGGACACTCGTCGGGGACGGTTACCAGTCCTGCGGTTACTCGGAGGGCGGACAGTTGGAGTTTTTAATTTACGAAAGACAAGAAAGAGCAAGAAAGGTCATTTAGAGAACGAAAAACGTTTAGAACTTTAACCAATTGATTTTGTACAGTCTTACATTACGATTAACGGTCTTTGAGAACAACAAAGCAAAACGACCATGGCTAAGACGACAGCATCCGAGCAGTGTGCAATCGCTGGGTCCATTCGTAAGTACCTGTACTTGTGTGTAGATTTATGTTTAATTTTATCCTCCTTTACTAAAATGCACTCGCATGTACGGATGCGTACACGCATTGGTTCTGGTTGTATTTTGATGTTGCACACTTGCTCGTTTATTAATATATCCCTTTCGAGGAAGAATGCATGTTGGGCATTTAGGTTATGTGTTATTACTAGTATTTTGCACAACACCTCTACTTGACAATTAAGCACTACAATCCATCTATGTCTGACTTATTAGTGTTTTATTTTCTAAATATTCTATTGAATTTTTCTTATTATTCATTACGTACTCGTTGCATGAAATTAATCAGATTTTGGTGTGACTTGGGTTGACGTTTGTGTTTTTCACACGTGCGCTTGTGTGCCAAATCTTTCTGCTCTCATCTCACGCGAAAAATTTTTTGGTAAACTTATAATTTGTCGTATATTTTATATAAGAAAAATTGTCGTTTTAGCGGTTGTCGAGTCAGTATGAAATAATAAATAATTCGTGAAAATCGTGATTATTTTGTACAATTAGATTTGAATGTTTTATTTTAGTATGGTAATTGAGCAGTACAAATGATTTTTACGCCTCAACTATTTTTGACGGTGCATCGCAAGAATTTGAGGAATATTTTGTGTATTCAAGAACCACGTGATGCAAAGATCTTTCGTTAATTTTTATTAAATTTATAAATTTTTTTTTGGTCCAACACGATTCGTAGTCATAGAATTGATTTTTATACAATGACAATTGCAAGTTGATTTAAAAATTCAATACCCATGTTTTATACTTTTACATAGGGAGCCAAAGAATGGAAAAATCAATGACAAACGCCCTAATTGTTTATGTATCCCATGAGGCTTGGTTAAAGTCTGTGTTAGAAGGAAATCATGGTAGAGTTGACACAAGCATAGATTATGGTGACAAAGAGGAAGAGGAAGAAGACTACTCCAACTATCAGTTCGAAGATGACATTTTGTACTTAAGATCTCTAGATCCTAAGGAATGGAAAGAGCAAGATCATTATGCAGTTCTTGGTATTAAAGATCTCAGACACAAGGCAACGGAGGATGTTATTAAGAGAGCTTGTAAGGATTTACTACACCAGTGTAGTGATAAAGTTTTTATTAATTTTCTCACAATCAATCAAACCTCTAAAGATTTTTTTATTATTTTGTAGACAAACACAAAATTCTTAAACATCATCCTGACAAGAGAAAAGCAATGGGTGAAGAGATCAGAGTAGACGACGACTATTTCACTTGTATAACTAAGGCTTGGGAAACACTTGGTAATCCAGTCAAAAGAAGAAGCTACGACAGTGTCGACCCATACTTTAGCGACATTCTGCCAGATGAAAAAGAGGCTAAGGAAAATTTCTACAAAGTCGTAGGCAAGGCCTTTGAAGAAAACTCGCGGTGGTCGTTGAAAAAGCCAGTTCCCAAGTTGGGCAATCCAAATACTCCACGAGAGCGGGTAGAAAAGTTTTATTTGTTCTGGTATGGCTTTGAGTCTTGGCGAGAATACTCTTACCAGGACGAGGAGGACAAGGAAAGTGGTCAGGACCGCGACACGCGCAAGTGGATCGAAAAGAAAAACAAATCCGTCCGTGCCAAGAAGAAGAAAGAGGAGATGATAAGAATACGACAGCTCGTCGATATGGCATACAGCATCGATCCGCGCATCCGCAAGTTCCAACAGCAAGACAAAGATAAGAAGCAAGCCGTCAAGCGTGCCAAGCAAGAAGCCGTGAAAGCCCGTCAGCAGGAAGAAGAACGGATAGCCCGCGAGGCGGCGGAAAAAGAACGCTTGGAGCGCGAGAAGCGCGAGGCTGAGGAGCGTGCCAAGATGGAACAGCAGAAGCAAGAGCGTGACCAGCAGAAGAAAGCTCTGCGCAAGGAACGTAAGAATCTGAGAGATATTTGTAAAGAAAATGCCTACTTTGCCAAAACGACAGACGAAAGTATCAGGCATATGGAGAACGTCGAAAAAATGTGCGAATTATTTAAATTGACCAAGTTGGAGGAAACGGTAAAGAGTGTGAGGGCCGAGGGTAAAGAGGCCTTTTTAAGGATAATGGAAGAGGTTGATCAGAGGCTACAGGCCGAGAGAAGGGCTGTCCTCGGGCATAAAGACAACGACGCGAAGAGTGCGCTCGAGAAGCAGGTTAAAGGCTGCACAGCTCCGTGGACTGAAAACGACTTGCAGCTGCTCATTAAAGCTGTAAATCTTTTCCCAGCGGGAACGAATCAGCGCTGGGAGGTTGTGGCGAATTTCATCAACCAGCACACGAATTCTACTGATGGAACAAAACGCGACGCCAAAGAGGTATTAGCTAAGGCCAAGGACTTACAATCCACCGATTTTAGTAAATCTAGTATGAAAGAGCAGGCCAATAAAAAAGCCTTTGACAATTTTATCAACGAGAAAAAGCACAAGGACGTTGATGACAGAATGCCCGCTGTCACTGAGAGACTCGACAATCCCATCCCCAACGGCAAAAGTGAGTTTATGAATATTCGGAGTTCTTTTTAATTTGGTCATTAGGTTCTATTTTGATTTTTTACATTTTTTTCTCATGATTTTTTTGCAGGTGCCAAAGATGCCGAGGTAAAGGAAAAGTCTGTAAAATCAGAGAAGACAGAACCCGCAGCATGGACACCAGCTGAACAGAAACTCCTGGAGCAGGCTCTCAAGACTTACCCAGCTTCCGTCGCTGACAGGTGGGACCAAATCGCCGCGTGTTTGCCTTCTAGAACGAAAAAAGAGTGCATGAAGAGATACAAGGTTTGTATTTGTTGTTGCTGGAAGTTGACATTTCGTGTGATTGTTGTTTGTAATTTTTTTCTTCTCTTTGAACAGGAATTGGTCGAGCTCGTGAAGGCCAAAAAAGCAGCCCAAGTGTTGAATTAGTGTTGACTTTTGTTCCTAAAGCAAAAAATGCAATAGGTTTTCAAATGAGTGTTCGCTTTACTGCTGAAATTTCATTTACAGGTGTAGAATTTCCATGTGAAGAAATGCCGCGGTCAAGTTGTCTTTTCAAAGTTCAAACACTCGACTAGCTATAAATAACACATTTATAATTATTATAAAACATTTTTACATTATTGTAAGATCGAAAGTAAGGAGTTTAATACTAAGAAAATTGTACAAGGATTAAAAAAAATCTACATCATGCGTTACGACGTTATTTTAGCCTCTGTGATTTCGTATCAAATGATGCTGTAATTTATGTAAGATAAATGAAATTGATGTGTAAAAGACAGGTTCAGTAAAATAATTCATTTAACCTTGAAATTTTTATTGGTTCTTTTTTCTTCCATGTCCCTAAAAAAACCTCAAAATAACAAATAAGTGTTATTCGAACAAAATAAACAACAAAAATGTAGACCTCAAATTTTGTATATTTATAATTTGACACATTATCTGACAACATCAACAACAACAACAATTTTTATTAGATTTTTCTCAAATTTTTTAATCGCTTATTTTATTTCTTTTTTTTTATTTAAATTTATTTATATTTCACATACTTGATAACACACGGTTTGCAGTCATAACTCCGTTTATTTCCCCATTTCACCTTACCCACTATTTCTTATTCTCTGCAGCATAAATGAGGAAAACGTATCTTCCACTTCATGTATTTATTTTATTTAATTAAATATTAATGGTACTGTAAATTATTATTCGTTATAATATTNTGTCACGTTATGACGATTCAATGTAGGAAGTTGCAGCATTACTGCTTGCATATGCAGACTACTTTGATGAGATTCTATGTTTCAAGCATACATGCCCCTTCCACCTTTATTTGGCCTTTTTGTTTTTTTTTTTTTTTTTTTTTTTTCTATCTTTTGGACTATGAGTATAATCTAAATGCGATTGGTAATTTGCGGTGATTTTGGTTTTTTTTTTGTCTCTACTGCATTTGCTAATATTAATCTAACCATCGACTGTGATAACCGAAGTGCTAAAGAGAGTATCAACACTTTTCATTTTTTTTTTATTTTGTACAATTATTTCAAACTCTGCATTGTTTTTGCTTTTGAAATTACGCAAGTTGAAAGTGTATTGTTCAGATTGCGTTTGATTCGAATAATTGTACATGTATGACGTATAATTTAGGTCAGGATTAATTTATCAGGGTGTGATTTTTCAAAATTATAATTAATTAACACTATACTCTAAAATACTAAAATATTTTTTAGGAGTGAATTTTCATTCTTCCAAAGAATTTGAAAACAAAAATTGTACCTCTTACTTATAAAAGTTATAGATGTCACTTTTCTAAAGTAAGCTGTACAATTATTTTTCAGTCTTTGCAAAGATCGATACTTCACTCCCGTTTGACTCTTATTTGTGCCCTAATTTTCATCTGTGCCATTATTTGCTCTAACTCATTAAGGTGATACTTTTATTTCCTACGTAGACAGACGTCCTCAGACGATTCACAGCCTTCTTTGGATTTTTACAACAATGAAAGCTATTTACAACGTTGCGAAATACTATGACTACTTTTATGATAACAATGATATTATTGATTTATTTTATCCACTTTTGTATTAATCAATAACACCTATTTTACTCATTTTTTTAATTACACATTTTATATTTTTTCACTTCCTTTGCTTATAAATTTTTACGAATCAAAAAAAGACTATAAAGCAGAAATAAATTTATGTCTACTACCCAATTCAAGTTGGTTCTCGGGTTGTCCGAAGCACACATACATACAAGACAAGAAGGAATGTACATAAAGGGTAAATCCACGAATTTTGTGTACACGAGTGCAAAAAAAGCAGTGATGCATCCAGGCATGCAAGTTGTTCTTTTTTTTTTTTTTTTTTTTTTTTTTTGTGAATGACTAAACACACGACAGTCAATGAAATTAATATCTATTTTGTGCAACGATCGTTATATATATTAACATCTCCAGCTTTGAAATTCAATTGCTGTTTTTCTGGGAGTAAAACGTGTTGCAAAATAAATATTGTTAATAGGTAAAGAAAAGCAGGTAGTATATAAATATTAAAAGCTGCAAAAATGGCATGTATATAAATATACAAAATGGTAAAAAATGATAAAGCTGACGTGCGAAAACGTAGACAGCAAAATCTACATTTTCTGGTGAGGCTGCAGGTCTTACCGTAATCCCTATTCGGATGAAGATAGTTACCGCTACCTGGTCCACTGAAACGTACGAAAATGAACAAAAAGCTCTCGGAGACACAGTTATTTTGTGTACGTGAATATGTCACTCGCTTCTGGGGTAAAAGTTTCCTCATATTTCCATACAACAACATTTATCGATTTCTCTTTGGTTTAAATAAGGAAATTTTCACCAATATAATACACGTGATGGAAATACGTTCAATACACACAAAAAATCATTACTAAATAATTATTGTATACACATTATGGTAAATATCATATGTATATATGTATATCAATTTAAAAGTACACGTATAATGTCTAAACTTTTTCGTTCAACCATCAAAAACAATGATAAATATAAAAAAAATAACACCAAACGACCGTGCCGGATATGATTACACATTTATCAATGTAATTTTCGAGACACGAAGGGTCGGGAAGATTCAATGTTCAAAATACAAGTGTAGGTAAACTACTGTTAACTCAGCCGAGGAGCCATTACAATAAACTGTAAGAATAGGAAAGAAAAAAAAAGTTTATTTCTAATGTCACGTAGACGCGAGTATCTTCGATGTATTTTTTTTTTTTTTTTTTCATCTTTATTATGTTTTTGCCTTGAATTTATTCAGTATACGTAAAATATTTACTTATGAACTCTATACGAGAAAACAGTGTCTAAGAAGAGAAAAAAGAAAATAATTTTCTTTATTTGTACACATTTAAAGTTTGAAAAAGTCGATAATTATTGTTCATGCACTACACACCACGAAACATCGAGAAAAAGAAAACGTCGATAAAAGTCAAAAAGTTTCACACATTATAATATATATAGGTCTATTAATAAATGTATTTATATGTGTACACACGTATATATCTAAACATTAACAAATATATAATATAAAACCATCTATGTGTATATATCACAGCGTAGAGTATATAATTAATTACACTAATGTAAACAAAAATTGGAATGTAAGGTAATTAAAAAAAGCGAAAAAAAGTTTACCCGCTGTTTATCGTTATTATGTTATTATCGCCTGCCTGTTCGCTTCAAGATTAAAAATTTTTATATTCGTAATCACTCGAAAAAGTGAAAAAGTCACAATAAAATTGAGCGCTCGATCGGGTCAAATGCGTAAAAAAAAAAAAAAATCGGTATACTTACTCGACGATTTTCTGAGGTATGTGGTAGTTGATGAGCTGCGGTTGCTGTTGTCCACCAAACATCGCCAGTGGCCTCATCGGTATGCTCTCCTCGCCTCCCATCAGTCTCGGCTCCATGCCCAGTTGGCCTATCATCACACCGTCACCCAAACCACTGCGGAGTAGGAAGAGAAAAAAATTAAAAATACAGTCATGAGTAGATAAACAAAATCAACTTTGCAACCTAAATTACAAAAAAAAAATGTATATTGTAAAGTTACCCAGTAACGTTTGGTACGACTTGGTGCGACCTCGCGACGATTTGATTCGGCGTGTCCGGACCTCCCCTCTGCAACGAAGAATATCGCAGGAAATCTATAGAATTGGTCGGCGAATCCTTAAAAAATATCGTTATTTTTTATTTTTTGGTCTTTGTTTTCAGTTTTAAAGGCTCTACGAGAAAGATAGACAAGAAACGAGAACAACATCGATGATACATTTGAACAAGAATGCATGAACCATTGCTTTACATTGCGTATTCCCATTCCATTATATTACCAGCAAAGCACGATCGCAGTGAGAAATTTCAGATTTTTGCCTCTTGCACCGCAAAAAACTGATGAACCTACGTATAAATACATGTATAATCAAGCCAAATCATAATAATACTCAAGTACAATGGTTGAAATCAGCGTATGAACACAAGTATGTGATGCTGTACAGTGTGTAAGAAAATATCATTAAATGGTATAATTTTTGCTGCAAAAAAAAAAGTAAACGTTATAAACGTATACATAACAGCTCAAAGCTCAACAATTTGACGAAAAGAGAGACGCTCCAGTAGTCATGATACATATAGCTCGCGCGTCAAACAAAAAAGCGTGTGTTGAAAATTACAGACGTGGCAGAGAAAAAAAAAAAAAAAAAAAAAAAGAGCAAACCTTCGACGAGCCACTCGAGGTGAGCCTGAGCGACCTTGCCCTGTCGAGGTAGTGCTGCTGTTGTCTCCTGACGCTTGACCACACGCTGCCAAACAGGGTGTGATTCCTCCTGTGCATGGGCTCCGGGTCATCCTGCAACTCCTCCAAGTTCCCGGAGATAGCCCTCTTGAGCTCGGGACCAGCCTCGTGGAGCGTCCTCAAGCCCGCCTGCAGCGTGACCGCGTTGTGACAATCCCGGTCGCTCTCCCTCATCGCGTTCAGCTCCTTCCGCTTCTTGAAGCGCCTGAAGTAATCCTGTATGAGGAAGGTCGCGTAGAACTTGCCAACCGTGACCTCGTCGTCGACCCCCGGCGGCGGCACCACCTGGTCCAACAGTTTCGGGCTCGTGCGCTTCCAGATCTTCTTGATCACCGCGCGCAGCTCCGCGTTCGCGTCGTCGATGTTGCCCTCGGTTTTTATGTGCAGCGACGTGCGCACCACGGCGAACAGGGTTGCGTTGAACAACACCGTGCCGTCGCTATTCAGCGGCATGTTCATCGACACCAACCTCTGCAAAACCCAACATCGTTACTATTAAGTATTGGATTCCGTGCAGGCTTGTGTATAAGAGATGGTCACCTTGCAGGCCACCCGGTGTGGACAGAGCTTGCCGAAGCCAAGGGGCGGTGATATCTTCCGGAGCAGGGTCACCACGTCCAAGTGCTTGATCCGGCCTTTGGCGTCGGGGTCGTACTCGGACCACAGTCTTATGAACTCGTCGAGGTGGTGCGGCCCGAGGATGGACCAGTCGCGCGTCAGATAGTCAAAGTTGTCCATTATCACGGCCACGAAGAGATTGATGATCTGTATGGAGTCATAGGATCAGGTTTGGTTGGCTTACGTCAGTGTGTGTGTGTGTGTGTGTGTGTGTGTCAAAAAAAAGGACTCACCAGAAACGAGCAGAGCACGTAGAAGGAGATGAAATAGGGGAAGGCCAAATCCGAGCCACAGCTCTCCGGCTGGGCCTCCGTTATGTTGGAGCCGGCCGGTGCCGGTGCGCAGGCTACCAATTTACTGTACGAGCACGCCATCATGATTTCCTGCCAAGCCTCACCTGAGGGTCAAACAACAAGCGCACTTATGTTTAAAAAATCAGTAGAAAAACACGTTGTACCGAACATAACCTTAAAACCATAAATTTATTTACCGGCTTTCATATTATAAACCTAATTTTTTTGTTTCCACGAACGAAAAATAGTTTGGTAAAATTGTAATTTCAATTAAACCGTTTATTTTAACAACCCATAAATACCATTTTAATCGTATGGACCATGTGACGGGTTTGGTTGTGTTGTCGTGTACATACCAGTGGCCGATCTAAACAGCACAAGGACAGCCTGGGGAAAGTTTTGAAAGTGGTTGTTCCGGTGTATGGGCGTCTCGTTGTCGATGGCCACTTTGCCGAACATCTGCATCCCGATGACGGCGTAGATGAAGAACAGCATGACGATGAGGAGGGCGACGTAGGGCAGCGCTTGGAAGGACTTGATGAAAGTCCAGAGGAGCGTGCGAATGCCCTCGCCTCGGCTCAACAGCTTCACCAGTCTCATCACGCGGAACAGCCGGAAGAAGTTTATGGATATGCCCACCGAGGGACCACCTCCGGTCTGCATTGTTTTGAACATCATTTTTTTAAAAGGATAAATTAGAAGGAGGGGGGTACGTACCGTCACTTCCGAGCAAACTATGTCGATGAAGCTACCGAGGACTATGATGAAGTCGAAGACGTTCCAGGCATCGCCGAAGTAGTTCTGCAAGAAGTCGTTGATTTGTTTTCCACGAAAAAAGTGGTCATTCGATTTGTCAAAATGAGATAAACCTTGAATCTAAAGGCCGCCAGTTTGAAGATGAACTCGAGGGCAAAGACCGCGGTGAAGATCATGTTGAGGAAATCGAGGAGATCGGTGTAGGCCTTGGGCTGCTGGTAGAACTTCATGGCGAGGGTGACGGTGTTTATCATGATGAGGATGAATATCGTGTACTCGAAGGGTTGGGAGGTGACGAACCACCAGACCTTGTACTGTATCCTGTGCTTGGGAATGTACCGGCGAACCGGTTTGGCCTTCAGCGCGAACTCGATGCAGTTTCGCTGCAAACGCCAACGATTGCAGATGGTTAAAACACCGTTTTTTCTCTTTTCCATATCGGTAAAATCGAGGGAAAAAGGCTTGCCTGGTTTTTGTCGAGCTCGCAGTTCTTGTACTCCTGCTCGCCCTCGTTTTGGAAAGTGACGATGACGAAACCCACGAATATGTTGACCATGAAGAAGGCTATGATGATTATGTAGATTATGTAGTAAGCTGCGACTATCGGTCGAAAATTGTATATTGGTCCGTAGTCTTCTTTGTTCGAGTCGATGGACACGTAGAGTAAGCTGAAATTTACAAGTACGTTTGTTGTGTTGATCATTGATTTGATTGTTAATGGCACCAAAATCAAAATTGGAAAAAATAAAAATCACCTTGGCCATCCCTCGAAAGTCGAGACAGTGAAAAGCGTGAGCATCGCTTTGGCGACGTCGTCAAAGTGGAACGTGTTCCTGTCCCACTTGCGTTCCTCCGTCACCGGTTTGTTGATGTTACCGTCCTCGTACCTTATAAAAGTTCCCCTGGGAAACGAACAAAAGCCATTATGAAAAAAAAAAATATATCTCATCCTGCAGACTTGGGCACGAGTATTTCATGGATTTTTTTATTCATATAAATAAATGGTTATTTCCCGAGTAATTTGCATTTTTATTTTTTTGAAAACAAAAAAAATTTTCATTCCAAAAACAAAATTTACTGCTAGTAAGAAAGCGGATTTTTTTTTTTCATTGTAATGTGCTGTGTTGCTGGAGAAAATTTTGTACTGAATTTCCAAGTTGTAATTAATTAAAATAATTTAACATAAATAATAAATTAGATTTTAAATAAAAAATTATATTGCAAAAAAAAAAATTGAAAAAGATGAAG
>NW_019379635.1:320862-356181 GCF_000648655.2 Copidosoma floridanum
AAAAAAACAAAAAAAAAAAATAAGTTTTGTTGCTCTGACATAAATGCCTATAGTTATATCACGTAACTAATTAATTATAAATTTCAAGTCAGTGCAAAGAAAAAATTATCTCTAAAAAAGATTTTTAGGACAAGAAAACGACACGAAATTCTTGGGTAATAAAAATAAAACAAAAATCTCTACTTTTAACATTATTGCTAGAAATTAACAATAAACAATACACATTGTCAGGATAAGACAAAACAATAGTTACTGTTTGTATTTTTTGACAACGAAAGAAAAAACCCTGGGTTAAAAATTAAAATAAATCACACAATTTCCTTCGTTAGGGAAAAACTGAGGAGCAAAAAAAGAAAACAATCACAAAAATTAATCAAGAAAAACCAAGAGAGGAAAGTCGAATGTCCTGTGCTTTCAAAATTGTCACGCGACAAGGGGCCGGGGGGCGTTAAAAGGCTAGCGGGACACAAAAAGGTTGGCAGGGGGGTGGGCGATCCTACCTTGAAGAGTTGCACGCCAACGACGGCAAACACAAACTGCAGTAGTGTGGTGACGAGGACTATGTTTCCGATAGTCTTTATGGCTACGATGACGCATTGAACTACGTGCTAGAGCCGCCATAAACAATTTTATTGGCAAACTTTATTTTTCGAAATTTTTATTTTTCCTACACGTCTCTTTTTTCAATACCACACCTTCCAGAGACACAAATACGTGTACCTTGCAAAAATAATTACGTGTGTATAATTTTTTTTTTTTTGTTCTTTAATTTAGGGGAAAAAAAAAAAAAAAAACTAGCAACAACTTTACTTGTATCAACACTGGCAAAATACAGGCCTTGCGTATAAATGTATACGTATTTCAATAATACTGCTATACAAATTACCTTTTATTTTTATCTCAAATCATAGCGATCAAGTATTAATCTAAAGGGGGAATAATCAAATTCATTGATACAGTTTGTAGGAGAACAAGTGAGAATCAACGTACCTTCAATCCTTTGGCTCGGTTGATGGCACGCAGGGGCCTCAAGACCCTCAGCACTCGAAGGATCTTCACTACCGATATAGCCCCGGAGCTTCAAAACGAACGAAGCCAAGCGTAAAACATTTCTTTGTCGTTGGCACACTTTTTTTATTTAACATTATTTCTCACCTCAACTGCGTGGAAACTATGGACACGCAAACGACGAGGAGATCGAGGAGATTAAAGGACGATCTGCAAAACGCCCCGTCGTGCAAAATGAAGCCGTACGAGATGGTCTTCAAGCAGATCTCGATGGTGAAAACCGACGTGAAAAAGTAGTCAAAGTACGCCAAGATCTGTATTTACATCGTGAAAATAAAGCATCGATTTTTTCGTTCGATCACAACAAAAAAGAAAATTTACGACGAAAGTCACCTTGTTTCGCTGCGAGTGAGGGTCCAGCGGATCCTCGGCCGCCAGCATAGCCGAGGAGATCATGATGCACACGAGGATCACGTTACCGAAATGACTGTGATTAGCCACCCAATGGCAAAATATGCGAAACCTTCAATGGGGGGGGGGGGGGGGGAAAAAAAACAAAGGGAAAAAGAAAAAAAAAAAAAAAAAAAAAAAAAAAAAAAAAGATCGGCAGTCAGACCTGTTGTGCTGTTTGAAGATGAAAAAAGAGGTCCCCGGTGGTATGGGTACGATCTTGGTGCCGGTGTTGAACTCGGACATGCGCCTTGGCCTGGCGCTCACTTCGTTCTCGAGCTCGTCGTCCTGCATCTCGGTGTGCTCGTCCTCGTCCTCGGCCTCAAAGTCCTCCTCCTCCTCCTCCTCCTCCTCGGACTCGCCAACGTCGAGCCTGACTTTGCCGTGGGGCCCGTCCTCGCCCTTCTCCGAGCCGGCCGGCTCGTAGTCCTCCATCGCCTCGTTAGGGTCCTGCTCGAGGTCCGTGCCGCCCTCTTCGTCCTCGCCACCGGTCACGTCGCCCCCGTCGTCCTGCTCGCCGCTCAACTCCTGACCCGGCGAGCCGCTCCTCGACTTTTTTCCCGCCTGCATACGAGTGTTTCTTTTTTGTTTCATTTTTATCGTGGGTGAATTTACGATCAAAGTGCGCTTTACGGGGGATCGATGGTTTTTGCGCCCCGCGGTTACGACGCGTCGATTCAAACTTGGGTTTACTGTTGGGCTATTGCATACCTCGCGGTGTTGGAAACTGTGTCGGGGGGTCACCGGTTATTATATGAATACATGCGTGTCCATCCCTTTACATTGTCGGTTCAACCCAAGTGAAAATCGTTTTAGTGAATAAGGATACCGATCGTGAAATAAATTGATAAAGAGCGCAGATTTTAAACCAAGAATAATATCCGTTGTTAGTTATTTATTTTCTTTTCTTTTTCTTTTTTTTTTTGTCTCGAATGTCATCTCAGAAAATAAAAAGTAGCAGTAACTACTATGAATCATAACTAATTAAAACTTGAAGCTGATGCATAGAATATATTTTATTTGGTTTTTTTTATTAATATACAATTTTAGAATAAGTGATGAAAATTATTATTAATTATTTTTTAACACTTCATGAAAATTAATTATTTTCGTGATTAAATTACGCCATTTAATCATACTTTTTAACTCAGATTTTACAAAAAAAAAGAAAAATAACTGATAATAATTATGGAATAGCACGTAATAATAGATCAATGATAAATATTGTTTATTTATTTTTTACCCTTTGTTTTAAAAGTAATTTAAAAAAAAATTTTGCGATTATTTTTTCTCAGCAATAAACTCTATCATACCGTATAACAATATATCGTTAAAACATACCTCCTCCTCGGCTTCCTTTTCGATGGCAGTGAGGGACTCTGCGTCCGCGAGATTGTCAACGGCGATAGCCAAGAACACGTTCAACAGAATATCTATTCGCCATCGATTCAGGAAAAGTATACAGCTTTTCTCTCTTCCCTCGACAATTTAGGTATACACCCTCGAGTTTTTGGAAGCTTTTTTTTTTCGAGTAAAACAAAAAAAAAAAAAAAAAAAAAATTGAAAAAGTGTGTGTGCCCAAGTCACTCGTCCTGAGTCTAAAAAATTCGCTTCTACTCACTGGCACTCCTCGGCGGTCATTTTCGATCTGTCGTTGCACATGTAAAACTTGCCCTGTTGCACCAGGTCGCGAAAACAAAAATAGAAACGCATTATTCTCTAAAATAACGTGTACCGCACTCAAGTGATGGCAAAAAATTTTGAGCACACATTATTGTGTAAAGATAAGCTGCACAAAAAAAAAAACACGATGAGAAAACTCAAACTTGGAGGGTGAAAACATTAAAACAAAAAGCATGTAGTTGTACACGATTATGCACGTGAAAGCCAAGGCACTGAAGGCAATGTAAATAATTAAAAAAGAAGCGCACTTATGCTTGTGGTAAAAGAAATAGCGTGTACTTGGTGTTAAAATGTGTGATCGCAGTAGCGCAAAAGTGTGAACGAAATTCAAATTATAATAATAATAATAATAATAATAACAATAATAATACTAGAGAAAAACGTAAAAAAGTAAAAATCAAATATCATCAAAACCGTGCACTTTTTTTTTCCTTCTTCAATAATGCTGCAGTTTTGTTCTCGCTTTACGAATGCGCAACTCAACTGATGCAGTGTGCGTAGCTTCTTTTTCTCTTCTGGCTACTCTTGTCTCCCTTTTTTTTTTTTTTTTTTGAAAATTTTTTTCCATCGACTCATTCTCAAGTATAAAAAATATTTATTAAATCCTCTGACAAGGAGCCATGACAAGTAATTAAAAAAAGGGTCACACTATATGTTTTTATAAGATCTGTATGGAGTCATAGGATCAGGTTTGGTTGGCTTACGTCAGTGTGTGTGTGTGTGTGTGTGTGTCAAAAAAAAGGACTCACCAGAAACGAGCAGAGCACGTAGAAGGAGATGAAATAGGGGAAGGCCAAATCCGAGCCACAGCTCTCCGGCTGGGCCTCCGTTATGTTGGAGCCGGCCGGTGCCGGTGCGCAGGCTACCANGAAATATAAAAATTAAATTGACAGCTTGAATCTTCCATGCGTGCAATACTTTATTATTTTTTTTTTTTCAATTGACTGCAATGATCAGAAAATAATTTATCGATTTAAATGCATACGAAAACGCGCGCGTGCATAAGATAGTTAAATTTTTATTAATTGTTTCTTAGGCATGGCATCGACTCTTTTGTTATTAGGTGTACGATTAACATCCATGCAAACATAAATTCTATGTTGTCGATTTTACTTTATTGAGTTTTTTAACACATGTAAGATTAGATGCTAGTACAATTTTTTAGGTGTATTGCATTCATCAACTACTTTGTTGTATATTATTAGTAACTAATGTATACTCGCTATAGGATTGTAAAAAGTTTTTTTTTTCTAAAAATATATGTACTTAAACTAATTAAATTAGATGGATATATTCTCTAGAGTAAACGTGTAATGCACAAATATGTTTCTCGCTAAAGTTGATTTTCAATCTATTAAAGGTGTACACATGCACATCTATATGTATATGGTATTATTAAGTTGTCCATCATTAAATTGGAGTGATTTTCACATGCGACGAAGAACATTTCACATGCGTCTAGGAGAATCATTAATTCTATTGTTTTTTTTTTTGCTGTTTACACGTGTATATGTTACAAAAAAAAACACTATACTTGTGAAATATTTAATACATCATTAGTCAACAAAATTAATAGAAGAAGATAACAAGATACCGAAGAATTATAATCTAAAAGTGTTCACCGAAAAGTATGCAAACATGCGCAAGAGTTGTTGGATCATCGTCCTGAATTCAGATGTTTGGCTTGCTAAGTTTTTCGTTGCATCGTTTTCGAGATTTCGACAAACATCGATCCAAGCAAGTGTTAGTATACATGATTTGAGTGAATGAAACGAGTATCTTTTATTATTTATTTCCATCGTGAAAGTTATCGAGACATCGAGAGCAGTGAGTAAACATTTATATGTATAGTTTGACAACGACTAAACCGAGCAAGCACAGAAGAAGCGCGTATTCATCTTCTTCCCGGAGCAGTACAAATACGTAATATTTTACAATTGTATCGTATTGTTTATTTCGATAGAAAAATTTGATACATCGCTGATTTTTTGAAAAAATTTTCAATCGCGTAGTTTCTTGCAAAATTAAGCGAGTATCGAAACTATACAACGAATTAAATGAAACAGAGATAGAGAGAGATAGAGAAAGAAAGAAAGAATCAAGTTCCAGAAGAAGTGAAGTAAGTAAGTATATTAAATATGTACAAATAGAAAATATATTTATAGAAACGCAATAACAGATAGACAAAAGATTCGTTCATCTAATATGTTAGCAGATTGATGACGCTTATTGTTTACCTTGAAGAGCTGGACGCCAATAACGGCGAACATGAACTGTAGGAGATAGGTGACCAACATAATGTTGCCGATCGTTTTAATGGCGACAATCACGCACTTGACTACGTACTATTTTTTTTTTTTTTTTTTTGCCCGACTCGATTTGTCCCGCTATACATTTTTTCCCCGATCTACATTTTCATCGTTACTACGTACTTTTTTTTTTTTTTTTTTTAAATTTCGGTGTTGAAACTTCGGTAGCTATGGTAAAATGGTAAAGTCGGCGAATTGTCGTTTCAGAAAGGAAAATCTCGACGGCCAACTCGACGAGGGCGGACAGTGAGAAGGACGCCAAGCCAACGATCAATGGATTCAGGCAAGTAGGCCGAGCCGATCGGGTGTGAAATAGAGGACGCGTTTATACAACGATCGGTCGATCACCGAAATTAGAAATTCATGATTGATTGCGAGCATTGTGTCGTACTCTGGGAAGGTTAACTTATTGTTTTTTTTTTTTTTTTGTAGTATCTTTCTTGAGTTGAAAATAAATAAATCGAGAAAAAGTTTCACCTNACCCCCCCCCCCGTCGTACATAGCTCCTCTAATAATTAAATGCGGCCAGGGGGGTAAGGTATACGTATGTATATATCTGCTCATTGACACGTAAAAGGCGAATTGTCATGCAACGACGTCTCCGAAGTCTCTCTCGTGTACCCTCGACATGTTTATTTTAGAAAAAGCCGTCTCTGGTGCGGATGCAGCAGCAGCTGGTCGCGCTATCATTGTTGCCGCCGGAAATCGCGGGAAAAATCGTTGGCTCACGCTGCACGGCTACAATATAATATATATATACAAACTCACTCGCGTCGACTATCTTTTGGTGTATCTTACCGCATGCACACCCATGGGTAAGCTGTGCAGGTCTCCCTCCCCCCTCTTATTTTTTAGCCGTACCGAGACCGTACAGTTACCCCGGCATGGGTATTGTATACCCATGTATTTGACAAAAAAAAAAAGGCAGGATATCCCCGGGGGCTGGGTGGCTATTAATATTTTTTCAGTCACACCCCTGTTTTGCATAGGCACGAGTGAGAGGAGAAGATCCTTGCAAGTGTGTATATACAATCGTATATAACCAACCCTTGCCGTACGGACCCTGGTTGTGGCCGAAAAAAAAGGGCAGTCTTTGCTGAGAGACCTGCACGGCCATACTGTAGGAAAAAAAAAAAAAAAAAAAAAATGGTACAACCTGTAGCAGAAATACAAAAAATTGATATTCTTTGTGTTGTTTTTTAATAATGGCATCATGTCCAAACACCATGTGTCACAGACGTAAGCATTTATCGACCTTAACCATACAAAAAGCTTGAGCTTGAACCAATTCGTGGGAGACCGTCACTGTACCAACTAAACTAACCAGTGACATATATGTAACTGCCGCTTTTTGGCAAGTGTACTTACAACTCTTACATTATTATTCCAAAATTTTATTAATGCATCTATATTTATGAAAAAAAAACATAAATAATACATGTATGTATTTTAGACTCCTAATAAACTACAAATGAATAATGATCATAGTTGTTACAAATAAATTATGCATCAACGATAAACTGCACGCCCTGAAAGATATTACGTTGTATTTAAAATTAATTGTAACTATACCTTGCATATACTGTATTTACAAGATAAACAACGCGTTTCTTATATACGTACACGCGTACGATGTATATTATAAGCTAGCCTTTTTTTTATCAAACTTGCATGTAAGTACAACCCTATGTAAGTATTATTACCTCATGATTTTTCTCTCAGAATAAGTGATCCCAACATGCGTCACAAAGCCGTAAAATTGACACTCCAAAATATATGATGTGTATTCGGTGGACGTAAAATTTCCGCATAAGTTGAAGAAAAAATAAAAATACACCCCCGAGTCCCCCGCCCAGGGGTACTATACGACAGAGATACGAAGACGCGCTCCCTCTGATTACTCTAATGGAAAAGAGGAGTCGCCGGAGAAGGAGGAAGAAAAAGCCAAGCGCCCGATCAATCGAGACTTTTATTTGCGTCCTTTCCCCCAAGCCTCGTCTCATTTACTTGTACACGCGTATATACAGCACTTTTTATCTCGATCGGTATACGTTTTTTTTCCTCGATACACGAGAAGACACCGTCGATTTCGGCGTGTGTACCCAACAACCGTGAAAAAGTCGACTTTTCGTTCGCGTAACATTTTTCACCTTCATAAATAAACAGTGAAGCAAAAAAATTCAATCACCGAAGAATTTAAAATCAAACAGGTAAAAAACACATATCGGTATCGGTATGTGTACATTTGGCGTACGAGCGACGTTTGCCCGTTCCATTGAATACCCGTCGATAAAATAAACGACCCGAAGTAAAACGCACCGATTCGCGTTGGACCCGATCCAGCCGTCCCTATTGCACTTTTAAACTCCCTCCTCCTCCTAATCGATTATAAATTACGAATCGAACCCACCCTACAGTATACACGTGTATACATAGATTCTACGAGTGATCGATTGGCAATAGCGGCAGATTGACGCGTAATTTCTCGAAAAGTGCCAAGGAGAGAGAGAGAGCAGCAGAAGCACATAAAGGGCGGAGTTTCTTTTTGAAGAGCGCGCCGTCTTGAGAGAGCGATTGTTGCCGGGAAGTGGCCCGCGCTCGGGGCACCGATGCAAAAGTAAAGTTTAAAAAAAAAAAGGGGGGATCAGCGCTCTCTTTTATTATTAACCACTCGTCTGGAGGGGAAAAGCGCGGATTTGCGTATAGACGGTGGGTTGTGTTGTTGTTGTTTCCCCCCCCCCCCCCCCCCCCCCAATATATTTCTAGCGGGGGCGGGGGGGGGGGCCTGGGAAAAAAAAAAAAAAAAAAAAAGGATACAATTACCGCAGATGAACAGTATAATGTAGTAGATGCAGGCCAACACGCCGGTGCTCGCCACACCACCGTAAGCCCTGATCCCCGTGTACATCACCACGTTCCAATCCTCACCAGTTAAAATCTGTCAAATCGATACGTCATTTTGTTCAACCATCCAATCACATTACCGATTGACCACACACAAGTAAAAGTAACGATCGATCTATGTGTATACCTGAAATACGGTGAGCAAACTCTGCCAGAAACTGTCAAAGTTGTACCTCGGCTTGTCCTCCTCGGCGCTGAAATTGAACTTTCCCCCGAATACCTACCAAACAGTAAAAAAATAAACCATCATCTCTCACACACACACACACACACACACATGTGAAAAAAGTATAGTATAGATGCGACACGAAGACACACACGTACCTGCATGCCGAGCAGGGCAAAGATGACGATGAAGAGGAACAAGAGAAGCAAGAGCGAGGCGATCGACTGTATCGAGTTGAGTAAGGAGGCCACGAGATTCGATAAGGATCGCCAGTACCTACACGTGTACAACAAGCGACACTATGTATTAGACACCTCTCCCTACGTTATACACACTAGAGCTTTTTTTTTTTTTTTTTTTTCCGTACAACCCTCTCAAAGGAAAATTATTCGTGCCACGCTGGCTATATAATTATCGAACCATTTCCACCAACAATATGTACATATATAAGGCGTCGACAGCTTTGTACACACTAAGCCTCTTCTATTGTATGGATAACAAAACGTATACATGTATGTATATATCTTACTTGGTGACTTTGAAGACTCGGAGTAGCCTGACGCATCGGAGGACGGACACCCCCAGGGGTGGCATGAGGTTCGAGTTGGTGAGTATCGTCTCGGAGATCGAGCCAATCACGACGAAACAGTCGAAACGATTGAACAACGACACAAAGTAGCCCTGAGTAAGGTTGTTAATCGTTACTTTTTTTCGCCTCCCCCCCCTTTTTTTTTTTTTTTTTTTTTTTTTTTTTTTTTTTGTTTTTTTTTTAACGAGGCGCATTGGTTTTTGGAATTGTTTTTTTTATTGTTCGATTTTTGGTTTTGTTTGGCGGAACACACAGGCGAAGGTGAAGGCGAGCGAGCACACACAGGAGCAGGTTTGTAAAAAAAAACAAATACAAAGAAATATATTGACATTATTATTCGAGGAGTTAACAACCTTAGGTATGGGGGGGGGGGATATCTATTTTTATTAATATGAACGTGCATGTATATTGTACATTTTTTTTTTATCTTCTATCGGTGAGCCAGTATTTGCCTTAAAAAATACGTTTTGTTTTTGTAATCATATAATTTTGCAGAATCGAAATAAAACAAATATTACTAATTGTAATGATTTGTCATGTATATCAATTTACAAGGGATCTATGAACTAATCTAATTCTTTTCTTCATTTATTATACTAAGTTATTACCAAGACACTTTATGAATTAATAATTTTTAATGTTGTGCACGTATAATGATAATCAATACTCACTACGATTCCACCAATTTCATTGAATTAAAATGATATTTTAAAACGTCATCGTCGCCGAGAAAATTTGACAACAGATTTTTATTTCTAAATATTGATTTTACTTTCTATTTCAAAAGTACTGCTGTAAAAATGTCGTTTTCCTCTTAAGAACTTCATAAAACATTATTTTTGCACCAGTTGGGGTTAAATATACGTTGAAAGTAATTTGGTGATTTACTGATTTGCTATTTAGCGCCGCCATGTAAGCAACCGTCAAATATTAAAAAAAAAACATAAAAATCCTTTCAGTATAATATAATTGTACTTCTTTTTAGTGTTAGTGTACTTTAAATTTTAACGAATAAAAATCCATAACCATATTTTTTAAATTTAATTAGTATAGTCTAAAATTATTTTTTACACGATTCAATCCTTGACATGAACGATTTTTTGAAAATATAAATGTACATGTAGAACTATGAATGTAATGAATTTATCTATGTGTGTAGGTATCTATATATAAGTGTAATATAAATGTACAAATAAATGTAAGTTCTAGGAAATGTAACTTTCTAAGACATAAATTATTCAATCGATCTAAGTAAAACACACTGAAATATTTAAAATATATTGCCATGGCCTTTTCATGATGTATACAATTTATGTATGATTATACGGTTGTATGTACAGATAAATTATCGAAGGGAGATAAGATGAAAATATAATATATTAAGGGGTCTTTGAATTTCGTTTCGCACTTTTCTCCCGTTTAATATCACTACTTTTAACTATGTACCTCAAGAAAAGAGAGAAACTTTGGATGGTTAAAAGTTTTCAAAACTTTGTTAGTCAGCACACAACCCCAATACATGCACAAGTCTAAATTTAACTTATAACTCGCACTTTTTTTCAATTTTATTTTACTTTTTTTTTTCCAAATTGTCTATACGTTTTTGTCTTTTCAAAATGCAAGTAAGCAATTGTGTTCTAAATTTTTGTTTACTAATATACATTACTAACTCGCTATGAAATTATACAAATAAAATATAGTAGTAATGGTGAAATAATAATAATTAAAACATATATGATTGATTTGTGATGTATTTCTGTGAAAAAAAATTTTTTTTGCATAAAGCCACATAAGCATCTATACATTTGTATAACGATCAATACTTCTGAAATGATCGATTACATAAACTGAGGACAATTAATAGTAAAAATCTATTTTGCATCATAAAAAAATTAAATTTGTTCAGTTGTTAAATTAATAATGATACAGACATCAATTAAATTTGATCTTGTATAACAGACTTCTTTGATCGTTTTGTAGGAAATTAATAAATTTAATAAAAATAGAAATATTGGTAATGTAAATATAAATCATTTTATCCGTAAAAGTGCGTTAAAAAATATGTATTCATTAAAAAAGAGTAACAATGTAAGTTTGTTGGAAGTGTTATAAAATTTGTATAAAAAAAAAAAAAAAACAAATATGAAAAGAGAAACGTAATTTGAGGAAAAAATGAAGGATAACAGAAAATAGAAAAAAATCTGTTTCAATCGTGGAATTTTTGACTATGGGCAAAACAAAAGACAAAGAAAAAAAAATGAGGTACAGGTAAATCCAACAGCTACACTGATTGTTGGATCACAGAAAACAGTGGTACACGCCACCCTCGCTTTTTTATCATTTGCTTTGTATGCATTTTTTTTTATTACTCAATTGATAACAAAAGTTTTATAAAAAATTCTTAAAAAATAAAAAAAAAAAANAACCGATTCTCTTTGCTAAAAAAGTACTTTATGTACGTTATCAATGTTTCGAACTGGGTCGACATAAAGTGCGGTTATACGTCAATTGCATCAATCACTCGCTTGTTACAACTTGGAAATGACAATATCACGCAATAAAAGTAACACAATCGCACGCTAAGCTCTCAATTATAATATTTATAATGTATCTTACTTGTATATTACTACAAACTCTTGGTTATATGAAACAAGTCGACTTCCGGACTGGCCTCTCACGATCTTTGCCACGTTGCTTTCCTCGACTTTCAGTATGGCCAGAACTTTTCCCTGTGGTATAATCCTGGTCACGACGAAGGCAGCTCCGATGTCGCCGATAGAACTGATCACACAACTAGCCACGACATTAAAGTGGGAACTGAGCTAATCACTTAGATAACGAAGCAGCCGCTTGGTTGGGGATGTAGTGACGGTGTACTAACGTCGAAAGCCAGATTTTTTCATAGCCAGCTTTGGCTGTCCGGACTGAGGTAATTAGTTATAGGCGTATGGAAGGAGAAACGTAGCACGAAAACTGCCTCCCTCCACATCGGCTATGATAAGTAGGTATATTACATGCGCATTGTATGACTGTATTGGTGCTCGGGGCTACATTATTGGTTTTTAAGTGCTTGTGACTTTTTAAATTTCATTTGAAAGTTTCATCATTACAAATTCCTCGTGCAATGTAACGAAATAGATGGCTTTGATTTTCTTGAGCCACTGATCGAATCCTTCGGTAGAAAGGATCGGTTATACGTAGTATGCATGTATTTATATGTATAAACAATTTATTGTGTGTAAAACTTGTGCACGTCTTTGTCGATGCGGAAACAATAAAATCCTTGAAAATGTTTTATTAAGTCACGAATTCAAAAATCCACTCTACTGGCCTCTCAAATTTGTCTAAGGATATTTTTATTTTCTGACAAAAGATTTGTTTAATTATGAAAAAATCAAACACATCGATTTCGGTAATTTTACTTTGACTGTTGTTTGAAAAATTCAATTTGTGTACAGAGAAATAAGTTAAAATTCACCTATGCAACGTTTACCTTACAATTAAAATATAGAGAGTTGATTACATTTATTTTTCCATTTAACGAAAGTCATATTACATTCAATACAAGAAACCTCTTACGTCGGATAGCATTATTTTTACCTATTTGTAAGTGAAGTATTAAATTACAACTTTTAAAATTGTATGTATTCCTCAAAAAATGTAAAGGTAATTGCGAAATCATGTTCATTAGCCAGTCAAGTTACTTCGACGTTGTCTTACAACATGAACATACTTACTCAATCACAGCAATTTTTCTTTATCTTAGAAAAAAAAAAAAAAAAAAAACTCACCTGAAAGCCCAAACTGTACATCTTGAGCATCATCTCCATAGAAAAGAGCACGATGAAGAACATGTTTGTCACTTCTGCAATATGCAACGACCCATTAATCCCATAATTAAAAGAATGAAAGTATAAGGGTGGTGGGGTCAAACCTTGAAACTTGTCCAGCCACTCGGGTTGCTGGTAGTGCTCGGTCGCCAAAACCCCGGTATTCAAAAACACTAAGACTATGATGAGCCAGTAAAAAACCTGCGACTTGACGGCTTTCCTGCAAGCTCGTCTCATCCGACGATTCGCCCTTGCGAACAAAAGCATACCACATATTATTACAATAAGGGTACCGGTGAAGGGGAAAAGAGCAAATTCTCACCTGTCGAACTCCTTTTTCCTCCTCTGCCACGCCGTCACCTGCTGCACGCCCTCCTCGCCCTCCAGTCTGTCGGTGCTCTCCATCTCCCCTTGTTGCTTCGCTGAACCACAAAACGGACAAACATCAAAAATTTACTTTGTTTCGAGTCAATAAATATAACGAGGGATTTTTTGGGCGTCACTTGCCATCTTGTATCTGTGGCTCGTCCGCCTCGGGCTCTATGTCCTCGGCCTGGGTGATCCAGTCCAGGTAGCCCTTCAGATCGTCCTCGATCTGCTGCTTCTCCCGCAGCTTGTGAAAGTCCCCCCTAGCCTTGGCCTTCTCCCTCTCCTTGGAGAACTCTCTGCGACACCGTTGCGCAACTTAGTTTCTTTCTTTCAACACCCGCGAACACAACTTACCCGGACAGGACACCGAGAATGAGGTTCATGACGAAGAACGCGCCGAGGATGACCAGCGATATGAAGTAGACCCACTGCCAGGTGCTGCCCATCGCGTCCTCTATCTGCACAACTCGTTGTCGCGTCATGTCGTGTATTATTTTGGTATGGAAAAGCCAATTGAAAAAAAAAAAAAGAGGCAACTCACGGAGTACAAAACATCGGTCCATCCCTCGAGGGTGACGCATTGGAAGACGGTCAGCATGGCCAGGCCGAAGTTGTCAAAGTTGGTGATGCCCCAATTGGGCCCGTCCCAGTAGCGCTTGGTGTCGCATATCCAGTCGTCACCGATGGTCTTGCAATTGAAACCGGCTATGCCGCACGGGTGCGCGTCCTCCATTATCTCACCGGTTATGTTGTTCCAGCAGGTGGAGTGGAGTTTCCCGGAGAACAGCTCGAGACCGATTATCGCGTATATGATGATCACGAAGATTACCAGCAGGGCTATGTGCAACAGGGGCACCATTGCCCGTAGGATCGAGTTCAGGACGACTTGCAGACCTGGAGGAATAAGATTGGAGATTTTGGTAGACGCGGGTGTCGGTGGGGAGTTGTACGTGGGTGGGTGTATTTTGAATATGTATACTTGGTACTCCGGAGACGAGCCTCAGAGGCCGGAGCACGCGAAAGGCGCGCAGGGCCTTCACGTCGAAGCCTTCCTTCATGAACCATTGCAACACGGTGCTGATCGCCCTGTTGGATCAACCGAGATTTTTTTTTTTTCATCGAGATATGGGGTCGGGTGGGTTGAAAGAAATTTCGGGGGCTGGACAAAGGGGTTACCCGATCACGACGATGGTGAAGTCGAGGAGATTCCAGCCGTTCCGCAGATAGGCGCCCTGGTGCATGCAGAAGCCGTAGGCGATGATCTTCATTATGCACTCGGATGTGAAGACGACGAGGAAGAAGTATTCGATTTTTTCCTGACAGAATCGAGGTGAGATTGGTTTTTTTTTTTTTTTTTTTTTTAACATTTACAAGAAAATGTAACTAGTTTGGAGAAAAAAAACTTACCAGAGCTAAATTCGTAGCGTTGGAGTCAGCGAAGGGGTAAGGCGTGTAGACGGCCAGGGCGACGCAATTGGCCAATATTGTGAACAGGATAAGCCACTCGAAGGGCCTTGACGCGAATTTCAGTTAAGGAAAACTATTCACATGTAAATGTATACATACTTACAATTAACATGATTGATTTTGAAGATACAATTTTTTTTTTCGAGAAATATTACTTAAGTGGGTACCATTTTTGCTAGACATTTCATTTTTATTACTACTCAACAAACTACTTTGTATTTACTTTTATCGTATTTTTTTTATCCCTAGACAACACTTTGGTAATTTTTACGAGTACCCTCTATCACCTGTGTGTGAAGGATAATGATGATTAATCTCAGCTAATAACCTTCTTCGTCTCATCTCCCAGTATCCAACCAACCCATGACCCCTCACCCAAAACAAACCCACGCCTTTTAATATGTTAACAAATAAACATGTTGCATTATTTTGATCGGAAAAGTATATTTGACCATTGAATAGCGAGTGAAGCGATGAACAACCAAAAATAAATGGCCCTAAAAGAGAAGAAAAGGATACTTCCACTCGACGATGTCGATGCAGAGTTTGCGCAGGGGGTTCTTGAGCCCGAGGCACCATAGTGCCCTGACGGGTCTGTCCGGCTGTGTCTTCCCGGGTCTCCTGACCGGCTTTTTGGCAGCCCCGGCCGCCGGTGCCCCAGGCTTGCCCCCAGGAAGCGCGGTAGCCGTTGTACTGGGCGGTCCGCCACCACCACCGGCAGTGGCAGCGCCATTCTGGTGGGGCCCCGCGGGCGGGCTGAGGGTGTTGTTGGCGTCCGCCTGACCGCGGGCCTCCCCGAGCCCCTTGCCATCGCCGGCGCTCATCGGCCGGCCTGCTACGGCTCTAAGCTACCGCCTCCAGCCTCCCTCCTCCCCCTCCTCTTCTTCTTCACCTTCCTGCGCCTCCGGCACCAACTGGTACTGCCCCCGCCACCGCCGCCGGCCCCCCTTTCCGCCGCCTCCGCCTCGGCCTCCGTCGCAGCAGGCTCAAACTGCCCGGGTGATTTACGGCGACGGCGATGGTGGCGATGAGGCCAAGGACTTGCTGCCACGACCCCGTACTACGCTCGCCTCTACCACCTGGACCACTGCTGTCACCAATTTTTTCGGCCAGTGTCGCCGCCGTCGTCGTTTTTGCGAACTACCTGGGCCGGTGCAGTGGCGGCGGGACGGCTGCCGCTGCCACGGGTCGCGTACCTGCTGACCGTCCACATGCTACGGGCGCTGGGGACGTGGGACCGCGGCATTACCTGATGCCGTGCCGAATCCGCGACTCGTTAACCTGGCGCTGCAATCGGACAACCAATTCAGCTTTATTCATATTGTTTGTACATTTTTTTTTTTTTTTTTTTTTTTTTTTTTTTAATTGATAAATAACCCCGGTCCATTGAGATGCTTTTGTTATTGTTGTTCCGAAATACATGTCACAAGAGAAAACATATGGAATTGTGGTGTTTAATAATAATTATTATAGCTACAACGGTTAATGATTTTAACAGATGAAGAATTCGCTCTTTTTATCATGTTACTTTAGAAATGAATGGTTATTATTAGAAGTATCTTATATGGAATCATGATCTTTAAAAATTATAATTACATTAACAACAAATAATGGATTTTAGAGAAAAAAAAAAAAAAAAAAAAAACTAATACGTCAAGAATTCGCTCTTTATCGACTGGTCCCTAAAACATTTCCATTAGTTCTCCAAGTTATCTACTTACGTTTAAGAACAAATAGCGCAAATGTATTATTTTATAATCCAACATCCCCCGTGAGCCCAAGGCAACTTAAATCTCACGTAAAAATAAATGGACGACATCATTGACTCGATGAATATAAGAAAAGACACGCAGTAAAAACAAATGTTCTCCCATTCAAGCGCAACACAATAGAAAAGAGGGTAGGACGAGTTTGATAAACGACCCGCAGGGTAGCCTTTCTAATTAGCCAAATCAACCGGAATTAAGGATCTCATAAACGTGACGAGACGCTTTGGCCATTACGCAACCGAGGACACGATTTACACCGATAAAAGTGCTCTTGGCGTAAGCTAAAAACAAATGCGAGTTGATGAACAAATCAACGTATACATTACATTTGTCGAGCAAGTGGAGGATGTTGTGCTTTCGTGTCGTATATGTATACGCTTATATACTGTGATGAAAAAAAAAAAAAAAAAAAGAATCCTTCACACGACCCGGTGCGACACGAATCGATTGATTCCGTGAAAAGAGAATTGACAACATATATTATGTATTCGGTGTACACGTGAATAAATACATTCCGAGGGAGGCTAACTCAAGAGGGTGGAGAATGAGGGCGAAGGTGTCCCCCCTCCCCTTCTGTGTGTATGACGTATATTCCTTTTTCCTTAGCTCTCGAGGGTATAAGAATAAGTACTCGAGCGCCGTGAGATGAGGAGAAACGATTTGTCTCGCGAGTGGCACTCGACGACGCCGGGGTGTGGGTGCTACGATACTACAGAGCCAACGCTCGCTTATTTTCCTTTCTTCGTACACATGTACACGGCGAAATTGAATAATTGCCGTCGAGTGCTCGATTGGGCGATCGCGAGGGAGAAAGAGGGAACTGAAAATCCGCCGACAGGCAAAAATATTAAAAGCGCGCCCGAATCAGCGAGAGTCAATAGGCTTTTGTTTGCCCGAGATGTGGCTTTGCGGGAGAGATATGACTGTGACAGGCGAGTTTCGGGTGTATTCGACATGAAAAGAAAACGGAACTTTCCTCGCTTTTCTTTAGTCGCGACAAAATAAAAATGAACAAATCGGTGGTTATACCATCGTGGATTTCTTATCTTAAATTTTGGTTGATAATTAATTGGAAAAGTTAACTTCGTACGCGGCTAATGCATACTGTGTAGCTTGTAATTTGATTGTTGTAATGATCATCAAAAAACGTCTTAGTTTGAGTTACTTGTCATGACGAGTTTAATTGCAGCTTGAACGTTTGCCAGGTTTGAAGTGTCATATGATATATCGTGTAAAAATTCGCAATTGGTATATTTTATACGTATGTCCCACTTCTGGTGGAAGAAGAAATACTGCATACCAAACGCAATTATTTATGAGATATAACTTCGAAGCGTGGTAATCGAAATTTCGATTAAACAAACATTGACCATTTTTTTTTTTTTAGTAGTCACTTACATTTAACATTAGGCACTTTTATTTTTGTCCAACTACACCTTGACCCTTAGTTATAGTCCCACTTTTTTTTTTCCTTTCATAAAAATCGCGAAAAAACTGTCGTCATCTTCGATGTACGTGATCCGATTTTTGGATGATATACTTGTAAAGTGTAAATATTTGCAATTTAAAAGAAAATATTCAGTCCTGCAAAACAAATGGCTTTTTTCTTCACTTTTTTCCTTTTTACGCGTGAAAAATATAAAATAAAAATAAATAACGCAACGATATCCCAACAGCCTCACATTTTCGAGGATACCAAACTTTAATGGTTCACCTTTTCCACGTGAAAACAGCACCTTGTACGCGATAAAACAAAAGCCAAATAAGGGAAAAGAAAAGAGAGGGTCTCGCCAGAACGCAATTTGTCTAACAAATGTAGCCCAGGCAATCCAAAAATCGAGTGCGTATCGGTATAGGAGAAGCTCAAATAAATGCCTCGAATGAAAAAAAAAAAAAAAAAAAAATGGTACAACCTGTAGCAGAAATACAAAAAATTGATATTCTTTGTGTTGTTTTTTAATAATGGCATCATGTCCAAACACCATGTGTCACAGACGTAAGCATTTATCGACCTTAACCATACAAAAAGCTTGAGCTTGAACCAATTCGTGGGAGACCGTCACTGTACCAACTAAACTAACCAGTGACATATATGTAACTGCCGCTTTTTGGCAAGTGTACTTACAACTCTTACATTATTATTCCAAAATTTTATTAATGCATCTATATTTATGAAAAAAAAACATAAATAATACATGTATGTATTTTAGACTCCTAATAAACTACAAATGAATAATGATCATAGTTGTTACAAATAAATTATGCATCAACGATAAACTGCACGCCCTGAAAGATATTACGTTGTATTTAAAATTAATTGTAACTATACCTTGCATATACTGTATTTACAAGATAAACAACGCGTTTCTTATATACGTACACGCGTACGATGTATATTATAAGCTAGCCTTTTTTTTATCAAACTTGCATGTAAGTACAACCCTATGTAAGTATTATTACCTCATGATTTTTCTCTCAGAATAAGTGATCCCAACATGCGTCACAAAGCCGTAAAATTGACACTCCAAAATATATGATGTGTATTCGGTGGACGTAAAATTTCCGCATAAGTTGAAGAAAAAATAAAAATACACCCCCGAGTCCCCCGCCCAGGGGTACTATACGACAGAGATACGAAGACGCGCTCCCTCTGATTACTCTAATGGAAAAGAGGAGTCGCCGGAGAAGGAGGAAGAAAAAGCCAAGCGCCCGATCAATCGAGACTTTTATTTGCGTCCTTTCCCCCAAGCCTCGTCTCATTTACTTGTACACGCGTATATACAGCACTTTTTATCTCGATCGGTATACGTTTTTTTTCCTCGATACACGAGAAGACACCGTCGATTTCGGCGTGTGTACCCAACAACCGTGAAAAAGTCGACTTTTCGTTCGCGTAACATTTTTCACCTTCATAAATAAACAGTGAAGCAAAAAAATTCAATCACCGAAGAATTTAAAATCAAACAGGTAAAAAACACATATCGGTATCGGTATGTGTACATTTGGCGTACGAGCGACGTTTGCCCGTTCCATTGAATACCCGTCGATAAAATAAACGACCCGAAGTAAAACGCACCGATTCGCGTTGGACCCGATCCAGCCGTCCCTATTGCACTTTTAAACTCCCTCCTCCTCCTAATCGATTATAAATTACGAATCGAACCCACCCTACAGTATACACGTGTATACATAGATTCTACGAGTGATCGATTGGCAATAGCGGCAGATTGACGCGTAATTTCTCGAAAAGCCACAAGCTGAGAAAATGAAAAAAAAAAAAAAAAAAAAAAAAAGTGCCAAGGAGAGAGAGAGAGCAGCAGAAGCACATAAAGGGCGGAGTTTCTTTTTGAAGAGCGCGCCGTCTTGAGAGAGCGATTGTTGCCGGGAAGTGGCCCGCGCTCGGGGCACCGATGCAAAAGTAAAGTTTAAAAAAAAAAAGGGGGGATCAGCGCTCTCTTTTATTATTAACCACTCGTCTGGAGGGGAAAAGCGCGGATTTGCGTATAGACGGTGGGTTGTGTTGTTGTTGTTTCCCCCCCCCCCCCCGTCACAATATTCGTGACGCGCTGCAGCGTGAGCTTTGCAAGGAAAAAAAAAAAATCAAAAACAAAGAAGCGTCAGGAAAAGAGAGACAGGTGTGTCACACGATGACCTAGTTTTAGTTTACAGCTTGCACTATACACACGTAAACATGTATATATATATATATATATATGTATGCATAAGTACACCGCTTCAGAGGGATGGAGGAGACGGAAGGAGCGCGATATCGCGTTTGTTCTTTCTTTTCATCTTTGCCGGTCCCTCCGAGTATGGGTTGATCAACGGAATGTAATACATTACATGAGTGAAATATTTTATCATGATGCGAGCCGCTCTTTGATTTTCATCAAAAGTGGTTTTGCATTGTTACGCCGAGCATCGGTTACTTCACTGTGGGAATGCAACAATTAAATTTCCAGCCTTTTTTAGGACTATATGTGTACACGGGTTGCTTTTTTTTTTTTTTTTTTTTAATTAAAATCATGACTCTTGGGACGAAAGCGCTGCCGCACAATGCTGGGTAGTGACCTGATTGGTTATTCCATTGAAAAGGTAAATCGATGCAAAACAACGGTGACGACGAAGACGAGGATGACAGAGGTAGTGTATTTATGTAGGATTGCATCGAGATGCTGCTCGCGAGAGAGCAACAAATATTTGAGTCGTGAACTTGGGTTTCTTTTTTTTTTTCGATCGAATTCCATCGGGTGCATTCCCGATTTTTCTGTTACGTTGAATGTTTTGGGGGGTTTTTTTGTGTGCATAATATTTTTCCCATACGATAGATGAACGAGGAAACACCAACAACAACACGATGAACAATAATTAACGCCCATATTTTGAAGAGCTATTGATTTATCACGTATAAAAAAAGAAAAAAAATTAACGGTGCCTTTTTGAGAAAAAAACTGCAAAGTGAGGATGTTGCATCGAAAACAATCCGTTGTCCGTCAAGTGGATTATCCAAAAATCGTTCGACACGCGAGTATTTTTTGTCGAAATTATATACAAGCTTTTGGCGATGTATATGTTTTAATTTTCTTTCTTTTGAATTAAAAAAACCACTGTACAAAAAATGGACAAATCAACACGCGACACCTTCATCAATTTTCGAAGGGATTGTGTGATCTTTGTATGATCAAAAGCTCTTCAAACGCGTTTGGTTTTAATCGCAAGCTCGGCTCTGTCGCGAAAGGGCACACGTAATGCAAGCCATTTACAGTGCGAGTGAAAAAAAAAAAAAAAAAAAAAATGAAATGTTACAGAGACGCTATAATCGCACGATAATCGGAGTATTCTTATCTTTGTTGAAGCCGNAAAAAAAAGAATAAATAAACAAAGCCCCGCGACGAAAGAGAGAGATGTACAATACACGGGAATTCCGAACGGAGTCGCTCAAAGCGCTTGTTTTAGCGCATTACAAAAGGTACGCGCGTACAAACGTCGAATAACCCGAGCACCTCCCCCGCACGCCCCACGTATATAGGTATATACGAAAAAGGCACGTGAAATAAAACAGAGAAAGAGAGAGAGAGAGAGAGAGAGAAAAAAAAAGATTACTTCGCGCATACCTATACACTCCTGAATGGAAAATGCGCGCAAGCGCGGCCTACTTTCCGGTGTATTCCCGGCCGCGCGAGAATATTATACGTATATACATATATACAGCAAAGACGGAGTCTCTGGCTTTTCGCATTCACATGTACCCACACACGTGTCGAGCTAAAGCGTGTATATTTATGTATATGCGTACGGGACGACATGGCTCCCCCCGAGACTGGTATATATAAATATATATATACGTGTACGTATAATGACAGGGGAGCACGTGTTGGTGGTGCGCGTAAAAAGGTATAACGAGTACCTGTACCGCGATACGGGCGGCGCGCCAAGTCTGCCCAACTGTACGTTAAAGGAGAGACTTTTGGATTTCGCTCTCGCGGGGGCATGTGTGTGTGTGTGTGTGTCTTTGCTTCATTGTTTTTTTTTTTTTTTTTTTTTCATTCCTTACAATAGGTGTATGGAAAATTGTAAGGGGGTATGTTGTGATGCCTATTATGTGTGCTTTCGGTTTTTTGGATGTCAAAGCAGATCGATCCGTTGTCATGAAATTTTGAGCATTTTTTTTCTCTTTTTTGATTAAATCAAGTATACTTTACTGCTTTAATTTCCCTCTCGTGTGTGTGGAGAAATAATAAATTGGGCGCTCGTCCGAAGTATAGTTTTTGTTTTTTGGGATCTATTGTGCCAAAATATAACGGTGATATGTCGACGTGGCTCGACCATTTATTTTGCCCCGAATCAATCATTTCGATCATTAATTTTCACAAAGACACGGTCTCGAAAACTCGCTCCGGAGGGAATATCGACGTGCAATAAATCTGCTGGTTTTAGGCACACGTGAACAGATGCAACACCCCGAGATGCTCGGCTGTGCGTGAAGTGCGAATTATTATTTATTTTTTTTTTTTTCCCTCGTGAGATATTTTTTCACACATACAATATCGTAGTCTTTGCTACAACTACACGTATTCACTGTCTTTTACACCCTTAAAGTGAAAAAATGAGAAAGAATTAATTTATTGGGACGCGTTTTTTTTTTATCTTCATAGATTCAGCGAATTTTTTTTTTTTTTTTTTTGCAAAATTGTCCGCTGCTCATTGTATAAAAGAGCTTGGACATCGCGAATAAACGTTTCAAGAAAATTAGACGTTTGCTCCAAGATCATATACACCTACGTATATAGGTATACCGCACTCGTTAATGCAAAAACAAACAAACAGAGAAAATTTCACCACGTCTTACCAAACACGGACTTTTCTACTTGACGCTCGTACACCGGCTGCATCTACTTACTCGCGTGCAAACAAAAAATATATATATATGTACGTGCGCCTTTTTTTTACGACGCTCTTCGCCAAAGGGGAGCTTTTACGGAAATATACTTTTCTCTTAAAAATGCATGGGATGCACACACTTCTTCGAGCGCAAATTTATTTTTCTCTCTCCCACGGGATAAAAGCCTCTCTCGGCCCTTGAGTTTTACCGTTTAACTTAAAAAATAGTAACGATAAACAAATAAATACAAGATTGATGGTCAATTAATAATTTCTCTTAACGCACACGCGTACCATCCATCACTCTCGTTGGCTTTTGTCTCCACATGTATCCCGATCTGTATGGTATGCGTCACACAATGTATAAATCAGAATATCGGTACACGCGGTGCGAAACGCGCGGTTCAAGTGACACGATGTGGATGGACACAAATTAAAATAACGCGATACAAAGTGACCTGAAACTCAACGTGCCGTACGGGTGTGTATGTATAATTATGTATATGTACAAACGACCTATATTTCGCGCGTCTCGTAACGAAGGGGTGGATTATTGATTTTAATGTATTCAAAGGCTACACGTACGTTGACTCGGTGTATATAATGAACGGCAGATCAACCGCGGCACGCGGAGGCGGATCGTTCACGTTTTCGTGTACCTTCGCCACGTGATTTTATACGATACGTGGGGTATCGTTATAATGGGGATTCCTCGCGGGGTGTGCCTATATTATATACTTATTGATCAAAGGAATGTATATTTTCAAATGCCATGCTTACGAATGTACAACAACTTGTGGACTGTGCTTTAAAAAAAAAAAAAAATAAAAAAATAAAAAAAAAAATTGGAACCTTAAGATCAAACGAAAGCAATGGAGTGAGCATTGCTGTTTTGTTTACACGTGTTACGTTTTCTCTAGATTCGTTCGGATTGTTTTCACGATAAACATCCCGTTAAATGGGAGGAAAAACGTATAGTTACCGTTGGATTTTATGTTAAAACTTTTTTGGTATATAAGAAATCAATTGTCGATTGTTCAACAGACAATTTTTAAATAACCAGTGCAACATTGATACTGCAAGGTTTTTCACGTCCCGTGTACGAACTATTTAGTTCGATTGACTCAAGATGGTTCAAAATACCCTGAAGGACTCCTGCTCCTGTTTAGTGTACTCTACCCACAACGACGTATAAGTATATACTTTTTGCCTGAATACGAGTATTCATATTATGGTTTTTATGAATTTCGCTACTGGATGCGTCTCGTCTCTTGTATTGTCAAGTTATCGTTGGAAACAAACTTTTTCGCAAGTATGTGGAACAAGTACACGCAAAAAACAAAGGGAAAACGCAAGTAGTAAGGGTCCACATACGCCCGGGCGGATTTAGTAAATACACGTGCACAACAAACAATAGTATTTTAGATTCATTTTCCAAGTGGATCCAGAGCTTTTTTTTTCCCGAGATTTGATTTCACGGCAACGATAGTCACACGTGCCAGTGATAACAAAAAGCTCCACGTGCCGCCGTCCATCCTCAACATCTCTTTTGGCCATTTTATGATTTTCATTACGGGAGATCTAATGTTGACTTATTTACCAACCATATCGCATTCATATATATTTATTATACTTAACTTTGATCACTCGAGTGTATAAGCAAACTGTGCATCAATTCAACGCAAAACCGACCGTAAACTTGTAATTTTTTGTAATGGCACCATCTTTCATATGGCGTACACGATTACTTTTTTCCTACGTCCCTCTTGTTTTTAGCAACGTACGGACGCTTCGGGGAGAAAAAAAAAGAACAAGAGCTTTTTTTTTTCAAAATACTCACCTCATACCGGTGACGGCGAGCGTCCTCGTCGCTCAGGACACGTCCACTGGCCCGAAAGTACTCATCGACGAACCACCGTATACTGTATACACACTGCACAGGCCGATCGTCGCACTTTTGGATAATCGTTCGAAACGAAAAAACAGAAAAATCAGCCTTCGTTGTCCCTCTTTTACACACACGCCCCAGTCTCTCTACTCCTCGTTGTTGGTGAAGGTGCACATGTCGTGCCTCATTCTCGTCTCCTTGCTCCGAGGAAGCAACGGCTGAAGGGGGAAAAAAAATAAAAAATCACGGCACCTTTTGGAANTAGCGGCGCGCCGGAAGAACGGGAGAAGAGAGAAATTTGGCACGAAAGTGACTGCGGGTGAAAGAGGAGAGAAGAAAATGTACATACATACATATATATATATATCTCAGAGAGAGTCGGCGGGCGCGGGCAAAAAACGAAGGGCGCGCGCAGCAGAAAAGTGGCGTCAGCGCCGTCAGCGGCTGAGCGGCGGCAGGAGGCAGCGACGAGAGAAGTAGAGCGCTAGTGTGCCGTGCGGCGGACGACGACACGACGCGAGTGAACGAGCAAGCGAGCGAGAAAAAGAAGCCCCGTTTCTCTCGCCTACCCTCCTCCAGAAGACGTACGACGACGCCGTAAGTAAAGCACAAACAGCGGCTCCTCGAGTACACTGCTCTCTCTCTCTCTCTCTCTCGGGGTACGTAGCTGTTTCATTCTCGGTACCGCGTTTCGTCGGCGCTCGTCAACCAAACGAAACAACAAAACAAAACAAAAAAAACAAGCGAGAGATTAAACGAGGGGAAGCTGTACGTTGTTCAAGCGGCGCTACTGCTTCCTCGGCCAGGGGGGGGGCCTCCCGCATACACAATATGTCCGCCTCGTCGGCGTACTATTTTCTCGCTTCTACGGCGCGCACCTCCTCGACGATCTCGTGTCTTTACACCCCGGGTGCCGGAATATCGATGACGAACTCTTACAATGGTGCATCGCCCCCGGACCGGTGTTCCAGTGCCTGCTGCCTTTCATAGTGCTCATCTCCCCCCCCCCTCTCCCGGCTTATTCGCGTGTGCTCCGAAACGATCAGACACAGCATATAGATATACACGCGCGTGTATAATGTGTATATGAAAGCATATGTATACGTATGTAGGTACACACCGGAGTCGAGTACTGTAGTAAACTTTGGTCAGAGTCCCTTGAGTCGCTAGACTTTTAATGCATGTTAGTAAAGGTGATTAAGCGGTAAATCAAGTCGATTCTCGGGTTCGCAAATTTCTTCGTACATACGTCACACGTCGCACCTCGTTAAGTACAATGGTGCGGGAGTTAAGGAGGAAAGGGGACTGTTGATGAGGAGAGAGAGAGAGAGAGAGCGCGCAGAGGGAGGATTAGCGGACAGATAACATGGCTAAGCGAATTTCGGAGTTTCGCCGCGCGCCGCTGACGCCTATACGTACGGGGATTACGCGCGAACGCGATTTTTGCACTAATAAATGTAGGTAGTACGTAGGTATAGTTGTTTGTAAAAATAAATATTCGTGTTTGCTTCATTGTTACGCTTTTGCGTACCTCGTTTCGTCGTAGCGAATAGTTGTCTTCCCCGTTTTTCTTTTCTTTCTTATACGTGCTGCAGGGCTCCGTTGCTTTCTATATACATATATATTGCAGCCGGAGAGAAGTTTAGTTTCCACCTCGAGTACCTATAACATACACGGGCAGCACGCACGTTTCGCAAGGTACTGTGTACACATAAAATATATAATAGAGGTGATACAGTAGCGTGGACGCACTAGAGACTAGACGTTGTGTTGTACGTAGCCAAGGCAATTGTACAAAAGCAGCGGATCTAAAGCATCGGCAGGGTTTAATTGTCTTACTCGTTAGTACATCACGAAAGTTTTGCTGTTTTGAGACGTCAGTTGCGTTAATCGAGGTAGGTAAGGTAGGTTAGAGAGAGAGAGGTTAGGTTGACGTCACGTTACATCGGGGCCCCTCAATGCAAATCGTGCGTGTAATAATACGACAAACAGCCGGCCTATGCATCGGAGATGCTACTTCACGTTTACGGGGCCAAGAACGGAGAAAGGGAGAGAGAAAGAGAGTTCGTTATATACGCGACGTTTACGTGATTGGCGCTTTTTTTTTTTTTTTTTTTTGGAGCACGACTCCATAAGATTCCGCCATGCACTCTTGAGTGGCTTTACTAACATAAAACGTGTTTTTCTTTGCAGAGGTACAGCCCGGAGGAGACTTAAGTTATTAGCTACTAATAACCACCAAGAAAACAGAGGCGGAAATAATGGCAGACGGATACCAGAGCCAGGAGAACGCGAGCGAGGGCGCGGTGAACAACAGCTCCCCGAACTCCAATTCCGTTGGGGACAACAACGCAGCCGCTGGTGGAAATGACAACGCTGGTGCGGGTAACGATGCCAAAGGACAGGCGACCGCCGGCATCCCGGGCAAGGACGACGAGAGAAAGCTCTTTGTCGGAGGTCTGACGCGCAACACCACCGAGGCCGAGCTCAAGGAGTACTTCAGCAAGTTTGGAGACATCGAGAGTGTCTCCATCAAGATGGATCCTTACACTAGAGTCTCCAGGGGATTCGCCTTCATGGTCTTCCAGAATCCCAAGGCCATTGACAAGCTTCTTGCTGCTGGTGACCATTACATCAACAAACGCAAGGTACTTTTGTCTATTTTCAATTTTTTGTTATTTTTTTTTTAATCCTTTTCATATTGTGTACATGAAAATTTTCGTACAGTCATTTATCAACCTAATGGTCCTTGTGGTGTTTCGTTGAGTTTTTATCTGGCAATTAATTCATACTGATGAGTCGATATTTCATGTAATGAATATAAAAGACGATAAAGTCCTAATCATTTCATATTTCTTGTGTGGCAATGAATGGATAAACATACATGTAGTGGAAACACTAAATATTGCAGTATGAACGGTTTTGTTAATTAAAATGTAATTACAGGTTGATCCTAAGCGAGTGAGCAAAAAAGCCCAGCACGGCAAAATCTTCGTTGGAGGTTTGACACCGGAAATATCGGATGAGGACATAAGAAATTATTTCAGCCAGTATGGCACAATCGTCGAGGTGCAGGCACCATTCGACAAGACGAAAAATCAACGCAGAAGTTATTGCTTCGTGACGTTCGACTCGAAAGATGTTGTATACAAATTACTCAAAACGCCCAAGCAAATGATCAAGGGCAAGGAAATCGATGTGAAGAAAGTCAAGGTCAATCAAGATCAGCGCCAAGGCTTCTGGGGACCCCAGTACGGCGGCTACGGTTACGGTGGCGGTAAAATACCCTTTAATTATAACAATTACACCAACAGAGCACCTTTTTATTTCAACAACTATTTGCCGCCGATGTATTAAAATGAGAAAACAAGTCATGGGACTCTGAACATCTGATTGATTGATTGATTAATTGATAAAACAACTTTAATGTTTATACATATTTTACGTATTTATATATATATATATATGTATATAAATTATATATTTGAAAGACCAGTTTATATACACGATTAAATCAATTTCTCAAAGAGACTATGAAATGACGAGAAGGCCCCTGACGTTGATTGTAATTTTGTTAAGAAAACTTCGGGAGCTTTCCGAATTCAACGTAATTTATTTGCTATCTTCAGTCATCATTATACACATGTTATATTATTATTATACTACAAGTATCTTGTTTTTTTTTTCTTTTTGCACACACGCGGACATGAATTACTTTTTTGTGTGACTCCAATATTACAGCTTGTACAAAAATGAGCTGAAACAAAACTGAAACTGACCAAACAAACTTTTTGTATTTATTTTTAACATTTACGAAATAAATGTTGTTCACAACTTTGTAAGTTTTACACCCTCGTATTTTCTGACGAGAAAACATCAAGTAATTATGAATTTGACGCTATATGTTTATAAATAAATACAAAAATTTAAAAGACAATTATTTTGTGTTCATTGATTACTACTTTGCTTATAAAAACAACATTCTTTCACAAAAAACTTTCCATTTTTTTTTTTTAACTCTATTCTTCTTTTACACCACCGTTCACATAATTTCATCCACACAAGTTCATAAAAAAAGCAGTTGTCCTTTAGACGTAAAAAATTACAAGGTATGTAAATTTCAAAATTTTAGGATATGGTGGTTATATACCTGATTACGGTAATGGATATGGTGGATACGATGACATGTACGCCAATTACGACTATACGGGATATGATGGTTATGAGAACATGGGCTACGCACTGCCCGGAAAACCAAGAAACGGACCTCAGGGACCACGTCCATTTCAAAGACATCAGCCATATTAAATTCAAGGTAGTTTTTGACTAATCTACTTAACATGCTCATTATTTGATTTTTTTTTTTCAAGTATAGTGCCGTGATATTATTACAATTATAATTATTGTAATTAAACTTCATGCTCTCGCCTTTTTCTCTTTTTTGTTTTTTGCAATTTTCAAAATAAAAGACATTTTTCACGTATTTTTACAGATAATCGTATGAAAAATTCAAATACATCCTTAAGTAATTTACTACCACTAGAGACTAGACGTTGTGTTGTACGTAGCCAAGGCAATTGTACAAAAGCAGCGGATCTAAAGCATCGGCAGGGTGCTTACTTATTCAACATTCGTGGATTATTCTACGGAAATTCTTGGAACAACGCGCATGTAATCAAATCTTTTTTTTTTTTTTTTAATTGTTAGTATCTTTTTGCTTATTCTTTAGAGGTGATACTAGGATACTACTATTATTTTTTTTTTTTTCAAGTGTGTGCACTTAGTATGGGAAATGATGAAATCAATTTATTGTTTTCTTATACTCTTTTTTTTAAAAGTATTTCTAATGGTGGGTTATTTTGGAGGAGCTCATTGTATTTTACTTGAAATAAACTTCGTACCCTGGAGGTTACACATATATGTGATTGAAATAATTATGGTGACATCCTCGTGAATAGACAGAAATCGTTGCGGCGAAACAATCGGTAATGCTTGCTTTGTTGATAACAATCGAGGGAAAAGTTCATGTGATCGACACGGCGGTAAAATTGAATTGGGGACTTGAAAATTGCGTTCGAGAAGAACAAAGAAACAAAAGACGTTGTAAACATTATCCATTATTCCGTATGGTGCAAAAACCTCATAAGAGAGGGAGTACCGTGGGATTACAAGCAACAATTTAAAAGAAAAAAATATACCTGTATACACGCAATTTGTTCTCGATCCATTGGGATGAAATACGTGACCGACCCGAAAAGAAACCAATCGGTTGTCAGCTTACACGTCACGCACCCGCACGACATTGACCATACAATATATAGATGCGATGCCAAACAAAGCGAAACATGTGCCGATTTGTTCGAGATTGAGTGACCGTTGGTCCTTTCCTTACCAAAAATACACGGACGTTGTATATCGTTATCTATTATATTGGTATCGAGAAAAAATTAATTGTTTCATATTAGAGGTATGATAAAACGCGTTATCCGAGTCAAAGAGACCGGTCAACTGACGGAGCAAGACCGCCTAAATCCAGTCAGATCCGTTATTAGCTCTGTGAAGTTGAATATTATACGCGGTAGGTATAACCTTTTATAGCACAAATTAATTGTCGTACATGTAATCAATGAACATATATACTTATCGCTTATGTTAAACAGTAGTGCATTAAGTACATTGAATCAACCGGTACTCAATGGCATTTCGATTTTCTTACACTCCTAAAATGAAATATAACTGCTGCATCCTGGACTGTTAAAGAATCACATCGTACTCATCGTTTATTTAAAACCCCATATATTTATACTTACTTGCTCTCACGCTTAGGTATATTTATGTAACATTATGAAAATACATTTGTAGATTGTAGGTACATAGGAGATGCGCGCGTTTCTGACACACACACACACACGGCGAACCGGCGCTCTTCTCTTTTTTTTACATTTTGGCCAATTTATTTGTGAAAACCATCTATACTTACTTGGACAAAATTCTCTCGTGTCGAACGTTTGTTGAAACAACTCTACGACGTATTATTGTCATAGTATACACAAGTTGCAAGATACTTGGATGTTTTAACAAAAAGAGGTACAGGAGCAACCTACTGTTGGAGAGAAAAGGGATGAAAAACATATACACGTGAGAGAGAAAAAGATAGCGGCGCGCCGGAAGAACGGGAGAAGAGAGAAATTTGGCACGAAAGTGACTGCGGGTGAAAGAGCAAAGCTCGACGCTGACACCATACGCGAGCGTACATGTGAACGCGTAAAAAAAAAAATAATAAATAAATAAATTAAATTAACAAAAAAAAGCACCAAACGCGAACAACAACGGATGAATGGTTTTTTTTTTTTTTTAAATATTGGTATTTGTAATGTACACAGTGTATAAAAGAGTACACAGGGACCCAGTTGAGGGTGTACAACCGCCGCGAGAACCGCCGAGCGCTTGCAAGCTCGGACGGGGAAAGACTGACTTGAATCTGTATACGCGTCGCGCACGCAGCTGCTCTATACACCACGTATGTGTACACGTCTATACACTACACATGGGGTGTTTTTTTTTTTTTCCTTTCCTTTCAACCCCTTCTGTACATCTTCGCTCTCTTCTCGTCGGTGGTTTTTCCTCCGTGAGCGCGTGCGCGACACCCAAAGCTATATAGGTGAGGGGTCGATGGCACTGTATTATATACATTGTACGAGTCTGCCAGCACCGTTTGGTTGTGTTGTTACACATTTGTGGGTATAACCAAAATGCTTGATTTTTGGTGCTATACTTTGACGGCGGATCGGCTTCGACGATCGGTAAGTTGAGTTGGAGAAAAAGCCGTCAGAGCACCACGTTGTACGGTGCAAAACAGCTCATCAGTGAAATTTCGTTCACAATTTTTATATCATTGGTCTTTCAATCCTACGTTGCACACTGTTTTTGGTGATTAATAAGGCTTTTCTTACCGATCTCTCGTCTGATGATATAGGTACTAGTCGAAGCATCTATATGAATTAGGGGGGGGGGGAAATGTTGCGTTCATTGTTTAAAATGTTTGACCGCTAGAAGGGGTCTTGGGTGATTGTTCCAGCGATTCAAATTTTCGCGCCTCCGCCGCAAGCACAGCCACACGCACATCTTTTATTGCCGTAGTTTCTATAGGTGCAGGTAGTTTTTATATGTGTTTTCGTAGGAAGTGAATTAAGAAAATGAAAATAGTGTTACACGTAAAAACGCGGGAACTACTGGCTCGGGGCACAGCTGGCGCACGAAAAAAAAAACAACATATGTGTGTATGGCACACACGTTCTATATACATTTTACTGTGTAGTGTTGCCTTTTTATATGCCCGTTCTCGTACCCTCGAAATAATAATAGTGATGATAACCAACGCTCCTCTATATTTAGGTATACCCATCGGTTCGACAACCGCGTGTTGTTTTCACCCTACATCGGTAAAACATATACATGCTTACTTATTCAACCGTTTTGTGTTTTCTCACACGGGGTGGGGGAGAGAAAGCTATACGCACTTACGCCTGTGTGTTTGGCTATTTTCGTACCCCTCCCTTTTTTTTTTTTTTTGTGCTTTTTCCCCGCTACACTTCATCGTAGGATGTTGTACATGTTCCAATTAGCCGCGCGATCAAGCTTTTTTTTTTTTTTTTAATTTTTCCCAACCGCACCGCGTATGAGCTCCAAGCCGATCATAAAAGCTCTCTCTCTCTCTCTAGCCGAAGGCTTTTCCGCTCGTTCGGATGTATTTTTTCGGAAAATCATACCGCGCGAACCCGCGAGATTCTCAAGCTCCGCTTGAATTTGAAACCCCAATCAACCGTTGTCGTTACCGGAAAATTGGTGGATCAAAAATAGTGGAAGCACCGGGGAGGGGGGGGGAAGGTGATGCCCCTTTATCGAATATCGCGATTAACGACGGCGCGCGTCCCATGTAAGCTTCGGAGAACAACGGCTCTCTCTCTTCTCGCCCCACTTGATATTCCTTCTCTCGACGCACGGCTGTACACATGTGTGCCGAAAAGCTCTCTCTCTCTCTATGTATGCCTATTGCCTACTCCCCCGCAAAACCTTGTACGCACACAAGAGAGTGAGAGAGAGAGCTTTTGCTGCTGCGGTTCAGTTTATAATCACGCGGACGGGTAAGGGGGGGGTGTAAAAAATATGTGCACTCAGAGATAAATAAAACGTATACAAGCGCCTCTGGAGAGACGTCGGGGTGGCAGCTGCCCACACTTGCGTGTACTCTCCGTTTGTTACTCCGACGGTTGTCTGCTGGCGCGCCACCCGAGGCGCCTCCACCCCTGTTACCATATGCGTGTGGCTACACACGCATATATAAACTCGAGAGCTACACAATTCACACACAAGCACGCTGCTACCACTACGTATAGCGTACACATGCATGGGAGTATTGTACACTATATGCATTTGTAGGAGAAAAGAGAGAGAGAGGGAGGGAGGGAATAATCGATTATTCGGAAAATTAATCGGCGCCGCGTACGGAGCGCCATCCTTTTATACACTCCTCTCTCGGTCTTTCAAGTATATGTTATTATTGTCGTATCGTTTGACTACAACACACACGCGCGCGCGAGAGAGTCCGTGCACCCCCTTTTTTTTTTTTTTCTGTCACCTGCTGCTTTATACACGCGAGAGTGCTCGGCGCGTCCGCGTTATCTCTCCACTTTTATCTGAGGCACACTGCGCGTATACGTATATTACATACATGGTACAAAGTACATTATCCCCCCCCTCCCCCNCAAGGGAATGTGGGGTCGATTCCCAGTCAAGGCACTCAGCAATGAAGCGAGAAAGCGAGCGGCTTATAAAAATGGAAAACTACAACAAAGTATACTATTAAAACACGTACGTGCTTGTAATTCTTGATAGCAAACGAAACTGAAAACTAAATATCTAGTATGGGCGCGTTCGAAAATTACCGTTCGTTACTCGGATCGCTCGAGCGATCGTTCTAAAGATGCACAGAAAATTCGTTTGTTTGATTATAATCAAAAAATATAAATTTAGCAATATGTAGTTACACTTGGAAATTTTTTTAACCGTAATAGATTAAGAGATAAATATGCTGTCAACGTACATTATTTTGCAAATTTTTTTTGTACTACTAAATAACTTTTTTGAATCGCTCATTAAAATCGCCAATGCTTTTTCTTTTTATGGTTATTCACAGAAATATCGCTAGCATCGACAGAGTCGATCTGCTTCGATGACAGAAAAAGAAATGAACAAACACACACACAACACACAGAGAAGCCAGAAAATTGCTACGTCAAGGGGAAAGGGAGTTCATGCAAGGAGGACTTTGCCTCTGAATTGAAGAAGTCACTACACCTTCTTTCATTCCCCTCGAGGCAAAATATTTTACAGATACCATATACTTTATATCATCCATTTCCACCGTCACTACCACCACATCACAATTACGTCCTATCCCCGGTATCAATTAATTTTTGTACATTACGGCACGTAGGTAGCAGATGAATTATGCGAAACCTATTGTCCCAGAAACGGCTGAATTCGTTCACATGATTTCTGGTTTTTTTTTCTTCGAACAGAAAATGTATATTGATTATAATATAAGGATCGCGAATGTGACTAGATTTTGTTTTAAGGATCGGCAGTAACATCTTGTACCATCAGTTGAATACTCTGAACTTGAGCGGTGTTTTGTTTTTAGAAACTTGGAAGCTTAGAGTGTTTTTCTTTCTGTTTGTCACTAGTAGAATATATTATTATTACCATACTACATTTGCAAAGACAAAATAATTAAATTTTACTCGTAATTTCTTTTAATCTTTTTCTTTGATGTTTTAATACAATCATAATCGCTTATTATTAATACTAGTAATTTTTTTTTAATTGATTAGTGGTTTTCTCTAATGTACTCATAAGAACAAATGTATGAGACTATTATAATTATTATGCAGTATGAACGGTTTTGTTAATTAAAATGTAATTACAGGTTGATCCTAAGCGAGTGAGCAAAAAAGCCCAGCACGGCAAAATCTTCGTTGGAGGTTTGACACCGGAAATATCGGATGAGGACATAAGAAATTATTTCAGCCAGTATGGCACAATCGTCGAGGTGCAGGCACCATTCGACAAGACGAAAAATCAACGCAGAAGTTATTGCTTCGTGACGTTCGACTCGAAAGATGTTGTATACAAATTACTCAAAACGCCCAAGCAAATGATCAAGGGCAAGGAAATCGATGTGAAGAAAGTCAAGGTCAATCAAGATCAGCGCCAAGGCTTCTGGGGACCCCAGTACGGCGGCTACGGTTACGGTGGCGGTAAAATACCCTTTAATTATAACAATTACACCAACAGAGCACCTTTTTATTTCAACAACTATTTGCCGCCGATGTATTAAAATGAGAAAACAAGTCATGGGACTCTGAACATCTGATTGATTGATTGATTAATTGATAAAACAACTTTAATGTTTATACATATTTTACGTATTTATATATATATATA
>NW_019379635.1:360050-380992 GCF_000648655.2 Copidosoma floridanum
TAAAAATGTCATGGGTTAAGAGAATATATTTAATCGTAAAAATAAAACATGTATGTAAGATCACAAGTCCGATTTAAAAAATTCTTGTCAATACGGAAAATATTTTTGGCTAGTAAAAAACTATTATAGATGTATATTAATTCATCTATTTACACTATTAATACTTGGAATATTTTTTGGATGATCTTTTCTCGTATAATCTTACGAATTATATATGTATACAATAAAAATTACTTACCTGTCATTTATCAAATGACAATTAGACTGAATGGTGAAGCAAAAATATATAAATATAGAATTTTAAACAATTTATGATGAAAAAAGAAATTATAATAAATAACGAAAAACAAGAGGAATTATATTTTCTCAATTTTTATTATCTTACTCTTCATATTATGTACTGATACAATAAAACAAATTTAACCATGAACGAATTTTTTCATGTTCTTGCAGAAAAATATAGACTTACATAAACAATATTTTGTAGATAATATAAAAACTTTCCCTCTGACTATGGTTTATTGGCCTTATAAAATAATTTTTGGACATTGCTTTAAGTACTTTGCTACTTGACTTAAAAAATAGAAATCAGCAAAATGTATCCTAAGAGACACTACTCTTAGTTAATGAGTTCCAACCAAATATAACCAAATTAATAACATATACAACTCATTGCCGTTGATCTTACTACTATTACTATTTACTATTTTCTTAAGATAAATAAAGCAAAACCCTGAGTGGTAAAATATCTTTTCAAAAACGCCACTCACCAGTATACAAGAAGAGAAGTTGAAAATAGAGTTGTTGAAAATAGAGTTTGTTGATTTTCATACATCACCTATCAATGAAAAATATGAAATAAAATAGTGTACTATTTAAAAAAAAAATATTTACACAAGTATGTTAGGAATCTTAAAAATACAGGTGCTGGATGTCGCTTTTTTCTGACAGTCAGTCATATAAAATGTTGAAGTAACAATCGCTAATTTTCGTTAATCTACAACCATCACATGCCTTGTAAAGTTTTTATATGACAACTTTCTGTGTAGATTTTTCACATTTGATGGTAACTTTAAATGTAACGAGGCCTGCACTTTCAAATTTTTTATCAACAAAAATACTAAGTTACAAAAAAGCATAAGCGACTTAAGTGTCAACTGACAGTCAAGTTTAAATTAAACATTTCAAATTAATGCATGTAAGAAAAACCTATTCAGGCCGATAGTACTTTTTTGAGAGACATTGATCTGTATACTATGTATACTGTATTTTGCTTGCGAAAGACATAATGAAAAAATAAAATAGTAATGATAAATGGAGTACGAGTAAATAATTATATGAACAGGTGAACAAGAGAGAAAAAGAGCGTGAGAGAGAATTTCAAAGAGGAAAAAAATTGGAAATCGTGGAGGCATGGAAAATTGAGAACTAATTGTTAAATAAAAAGTAAAATAAGTTCACATGAAAAACAATTGGAAAGAGCGACTATGATTGTAACGAAAGAAGGAAATGATAGATCGAATTGAAGATAAAAATCAAAATTATCCCGGGTAAAAACGCCTCTAAGGCGCTAAGAACAGGGACCAAACCCTAAAACTCGACTCTCAATGCTCGAACACATTAACAATCCACTAACGCCATTTTCTCAGATCAGATCAGATTTTCTTTTTCACTCTTCTTTCTCTCCCTCCGCTTAGCTGATGTCACTCTCTCTTTCTCTCTCTCTCTCTCTCTCTCTCTCTCTCTCTGTGTGTGTGTGTGTGTGTGTGTGTGTGTGTGTGTGTGTAGACNGGTCGATTCCCAGTCAAGGCACTCAGCAATGAAGCGAGAAAGCGAGCGGCTTATAAAAATGGAAAACTACAACAAAGTATACTATTAAAACACGTACGTGCTTGTAATTCTTGATAGCAAACGAAACTGAAAACTAAATATCTAGTATGGGCGCGTTCGAAAATTACCGTTCGTTACTCGGATCGCTCGAGCGATCGTTCTAAAGATGCACAGAAAATTCGATAGGTTGTGGAAACAACAGTGTACTCGCTAAAAATGCTTGTCAGTAAACGTTTTTATAATAAATATACTTTTTATACTCATATTTATTCAATAATCAAGATATTTTTTATCTACCGTTAATTATATCTTAGTTTTAATCATCGTGACATATGTCATACGATGCCTCCATCGTATCCATCAGAAGTGAAATCGTTTGACTGTCTAATCCGGTTTTCCCAAATTTATTTTTTACTTCTTTAGTAAATTGATTTTTTTAATGACTTTAGCTTCTTCTTGCAATACGTTATTTCGGTATTCCTCGATTTCGTGCGTCGTCCATTTAGTAATTTTTATTTCCTTAAGTGCTTTTTGAATAAAAGGATTATACAGCACCATCAGGAATTGTTTGGCCATTTTTTTAAAAATAAAGCCACTCTTCCAGAGGGATTGTCAATTTATTGATTTCAACATAATTATTGTGTCAAAAGTTTCATTATATAATAAATAAAAATTACGGAAGCCCGGTAACGACATCGTGTGTGCAGACTTGAAAGCTATAGCAAGTTGCGTTTGAATGCGTGAAAGAGCTAAGAGCTGGGAATCCCATCAGCCTTGAGATCGAGTGGGTGGGTAAATTGCGAAATCGCCGCCAATTTGACAAACATTGAGAAAACTCATGATTCGAGGAGATCCGAAGTATTTTTGCGATATCTATTATTGATAACGAGTTAGGTTGTTTTGAAAAAAGTTCCAGCGTGTCAATCGGCAAAATAGCCGCCACCTGGTCGAATGAAAACGTTTTTTGAACGTGCTGCACGTACTGATGCGGGATGCGAGGACTGGCGGGGATGAGCACGCGGTCAACGGCGAGCGGAGCTTGCCTGTGCGCTGCACGGTTCAGAGCAGAGATGGTTGAGTCTCAACTTGAGACTTGTGACCCCCCCGTTGGCAATGTACGAGAGAGACAGATATCCACGTTCGACGTTATGTCTCTTTCCTTTTCTACTTGTGATGCTGATTCATTCATCAGCGGAGCTATTCACATAGACATTTTTTGCTTATTTCATTGTGAACGTTCACATTGAAAAGGGGGTTCCACTGTTCCGCTAAACTCAAAGTGAGTGAACAGACTGAACAGACCTATAACTCTTTTTTCCATCAGGCAACAAAGCCTATGGTCGCAACTATGATGACTGACAGAGAACACAGTATAGGTCTGTTCAGTCTGTTCACTCACTTTGAGTTTAGCGGAACAGTGGAACCCCCTGTTCTATATGAACGTTCACAATGAAATAAGCAAAAAAGTTCAGCCAGTATTATACTCTCTACACACTACATATATATATATATACAATACAGTACCAGACAGTACTCCTTACTGTAGCAGACTGTAGTGTAGAGTGTACAGAGAGAAAAGAGCTCTCTGGTCTGGTGTCTGGTGGAGAGAGAAAATATTGGTAGCCATTTTGTGATTATTGGACGAGAGAAGCAGAATCAGGTATTATTTCCATACTGCGTGCAAAAAAACAATTTCGCGACTATTTGTTCTCTATCCCTAGTCCTTGTATATCTGCATCGATTGTCCCTCTCTACTCAGTCATATTATCGATTAACCTTTCGTTAATTCGTCCCTTTTTTTTTTTTGGTTAGGGCAGTTTTCCCGACTCTCTTGCATGACGCTTTCGACGTATATCTGCGTTTTCTTTTCCTTCTTGGTCCACTCTGTATGATCGTGTACGCATTTGCAAATATATACCAGTGAACGAGAGATACTTATCGAAACGAAATATCTGCAAATGTCGTATATTTACTTATTTATTGATTAATTTTTTTTTTTTTTTCACCTTTATTTTTTCGTTCCAACTCTACACAGAGGGCGACCTTCCATTCGTTCCCCTTATTTTGATACTTTTGTTTCCCCCAAAGAAGCAATTTTTCTGCTATTTATCCGAATCGTGACTTTCAACTTTTTTCATTTTTCAAAATCTTACAAATCATTAAATGATCGTGGCATCTTTAATTTTTGTGAAAACACTTGTCGCAAATCAAGACAAACTGACTCATACCCAGCACAACCTACTGGTCGGATTTCTGTGTTTTATGTAATATAACATCATTAGTGTACATCTAAGTAATAGTAATATAAAAAATAGAACACTTCTTTTCATGAAATGTGGAATAACTCAAGCTTTCTCCTTTTCAAACCAATAATATTTTGAATAAATAAGCATGTACAATGATAATTAAATTTCAAGCCTATCATTGACAACTACTGACTATACTCAGTATGTACTTAATTTGTTAAAAGTAACTTCACCAAGTTTTGTTGCGTTGTGAGTCGTAGATGTAAATAGGGCGTATTTGCGCCTTTGCAAACCAAAGAAGGAATCAGTGGCCTTGGGGCATATGTGCTTTTTTGACATTCACGTTTCAAACATGTTTTTTATAAAATGTCAATAACAGTACAATTTTCAATTAGAAGGCCAAATTAAATTTGTCGTCACACAACACGTTACACAAAAAATAATAACACGTGATCTCAATAGCATCACAACTGCAAGATATTAAAAGTGATTTCTCTCGCTTGATCAATTTGTCACTTGAAAGAAAAAAGAAAAAAAAAGAAAAAAAAAAAAACATGTGTCAATCGAAGATTGTTGAAGGATTTTCAATAACAAGCCATTTGTTTCATAATTTTCATTTTTGAGATAATAAAAAAAACGTGTCACTTAGAAAAATGTGAAAAATGAAAGAGAAACAAAAACAACAAAAAATAAAAGTCTTTCAGTAAGAAATGGCAGGATGTATTTTGTATTGCGCCAAACTCATAGAAGGCAGTTTCTATCCTTATAGGTGAGAGGGACAGAAAGAGAGAGGGTACTCTTGTCCAGGCCCCATCATCTGCTTCCCCGACAACGACCATCATCGAGGCCACTGGATCCAAGATGGACCAAGATTCAAACGATGTGATGGACGACTCGGCATACATACCGCCAGCCCCGTCGCCGCCGAAGCTTAGTGCCACCGACGTTTACAAGAGCAATAACCGCAATCGGAGATCTCCTACGCCTGACAGACGCCGTAGGTGGCGCAGCGGAAGTCGCTCGAGGTCGCCGCCATCGAGGTCTAGCCGGCGCTCGAGGTCTCGCGATCGTGATAGGGAATACCCCAAAGATAACGATTACCCGAGAGATAAAGATAGAGAGAGGGAAAAAGATAGAGATAGGTACGATAGGGACAGAGACAGGGAGTATTCAAAGGAAAGGGACAGGTCCAAGAAGCGCTCCAGAAGGTCTAGATCACGATCAAATTCAAGATCCCGATCTAGGAATAGAAGAGGTAGGGACAGACAAGACAGGAATTACAATAGAAACAAGTACAATAAAAACCAGAACTCGAATCATGCAGGGGGGTATGGCGGTAGTTCGTTTATGCCAGCTGTGGCACAGCCTATAATCCCAGTGCAATCAAATGCCTTCAAAAACGACGGTAGTTTCATGGAAATGTTCAAGAAAATGCAAGAACAGATACCACAACCAGAGCCTCCATCTGTACCTACTGTCCTTGAAGAAAAGCCTGTAGCTCCTCCACCACTGATGGTTGGTAAGCGAAGGGGTGGCAGGATACTCAAGACGGGTGTAGTTGTCAAGCCTAAGACTGAACAGCAGATAGAACAGCCCAAGGATGCTTGGTCACTGTACATGGCTGAGGTGAAAAAATATAGAGAGGTCTGCTGCCAAGAGGAGGACAACACAAGACCTCTGGTCAAATAATACTCCACAGTGATGTGAATCCTGAAAAAAAAGTGCTAAAAACTATTTAGTGATTTCTGGATTCCAAGTTATTAAATGACTATATGCAGCTCTTACATATGACATTTGTTTAGGAGTCTAGTGATTTGTCAGTTTTTTATTTTTTATTTAGTTTATTCTAGAGTTATAATCATTATTTTGGAGATTTATCCATATAAGTGTAGGTACCCTAGTTATTAGTAGGGTAATTTAAGCATTAAACGTTTTGCAATTCATGTAAATACGTACATATGACATTGAGATGTGCCCTTGCTTTTGTAAGTAAAATTTTGCTCATATTACCGATTCCAATTGTGATTAGCTGTGTACTTCAAATGTTGTTCTAATTGATGCAATACTTAAAAATATTGATGTTGAAGTCTTAGCTTGCTTATACTTAATCCTAAATATTTCAAAAGCTTGTCCTAGTAATCAGATTGTTAGTTAATGTCCTCAAACGATGGAATATCGGACTAATTTTTTTTTTTTTTTTTTTTTTTTTTTTTTTTTTTTTTTTTAATTGAAGAATCTTTCTCTTTCAAATTTTCTACAGTAAATTTAGAGTCAGCATTAAATTGTTGTAATGGCTTATGTTAAAAAAATGTCAAGTCATTAAAGCACCAAAAAATCAAGAATTGAAAATTCATCAATGTCTTTTGACTTTATGCAAACTAAAAAAAGTACTACATCCATAGATACTAAATTTCTTAATACAATTAATAAAATCACCTAGCTACATAGGCTGTATAGTAAATTTTGAAAATAGAGAACAGAGGCTTATTGATACGAAGCGAGAGAAATTATTGACAAAATCGTGGAATAAATGAAATACATAATGTACACTTTTTGCTATAAAAGTCTAATTTTTTGGATAGCTAAAATGCCGGAAGCAATTGAGCCAATACCTAAAGAATTTCGAACTTGTCCGGTGGATCCCAGATTTCCAAACCAGAACCAAACAAGGTAATGAATTCATAAATTAATGTTTTTTAAAATTATTTTAAAATTTAAACATATTTGATGAATTTCTTAATACTGTTATTACAATAATAATTACTTAATCTTATTTGTTCTATTGAGGTTTTTTACGATTTGGGATGAATGAATTATTATTACAAAAGTACTAATCAATTATTTTTCTGCTTTTTCAAAGGTACTGTTACAATAGCTACCTAAAGTTCCACAGATGCAAGAAAGTGCGAGGGGAAGACTTTGAGGCTTGTCAATACTTTAGGAAATGTTACAAATCTCTGTGTCCCAATGACTGGGTTTCAAAGTGGGATGAACAGGTTGCAGAGGACAGATTCCCGGGTAATATTTAGGTGAAATTACGGTCATTTTTTATGATCCTCAATTAGTCAAAATGTGTCCATCGTTGAAATCAGGGAACAAGATTTATTGCTTGTTTGTCTTGAAAACAGTTAAATCTTCAATATTACGTTTGTAAAGTAATTATTAAATTATCATCGCTGTATTAATAAAAACAAATAATGTAAACATAAAAAAAAGTCGTGTCACCCTTCATTTTCCATATGTAGATGAATCTCCAATAAGGTAAAGTGTTACTTGTAGCGTGTGCACTTGTTACCTACGCCTATTTATCATTCAGCTATTAGCACTACAGAACTCTAGCTTGCCTGCACACAAGTACTTATAAGCAGGGCTCCAGGAACCCGCGAATGACTTTCGAATTGGGACACAAAAAAAAATACCCAAAATTGCGGAATTGTTAGCAACGTTTGCAATCACTTTGCAAAAAATTGTCGGATCTTCCGGTTGTCTATAAAAAAATAAAAACTAAATAGTCCATCGAGAGTCCGAATAAGTACGTTGTCTGGCTCAAATACTCCATACACGGCTATGGAACTTACTTTAATCGTTTGCAATTTAATTGTCGATGATGATTATCTATTGCATTATCGCAAAACTAACAGAAAAACAATGTGAAATAATTATTTCAGTCATTGCGAATGAAGTCTTCTCTGCAGCTATATATATAGCTATAGCGCTCTCGAGAGCAGACAGCTACCAAACTGGCGGAAAATTCAAATATGTCGCACAGTAGAACAACTTCTATTAATACCAAGATTTATAACTTAAAATATATATTGAAGAAAAACTAACACAAGAGTAATTACAAAAGAACCTTAAACTTATTATTTTTTAAGTGAATTTCGAAAATGTGTTTTTACGTTGTGCGATCGTCTACTCTACGTGATTGAAGTCGATTCGGTCTTATCAAGTTGAATTAAATACTAAAAAAAACTCTGTTGCAGTATGAATTTGCAACAAGTGTGCATTATTAATAGAACAAATTATTGTAATACAAGTATAAAATTATCATTTTGGCGTTTGAAAGTGGCGACATATTTGAATTTTCCGCCAGTTTGGTAGCTGTCTGCTCTCGAGAGTGCTATAGCTATATATATAGCTGCAGAGAAGACTTCATTCGCAATGACTGAAATAATTATTTCACATTGTTTTTCTGTTAGTTTTACAATAATGCAATAGATAATCATCATCGACAATTAAATTGCAAACGATTAAAGTAAGTTCCATAGCCGTATATGGAGTATTTGAGCCAGACAACGTACTTATTCGGACTCTCGCTGGACTATTTAGTTTTTATTTTTTTATAGACAACCGGAAGATCCGACAATTTTTTTCAAAGTGATTGCAAACGTTGCTAACGATTCCGCAATTTTGGGTATTTTTTTCATGTCCCAACTCGAAAGTCATTTGCGTGGAGCCAAATCAATTTTCCTCTTTTGGATTTTCAGGTGTCACGTGTCACAGTGTGCCTATTTAAGTACTTGATATGTAATTAGCAATTTTTAGCCACATTTTATTTTTGTGGTTTTGAATATCACGCGTCATATTGTATATCAACTGCCATTTTTTCATTTGTATATTGCCGGAAATTCTTGTGTTCTCTCCGCAAATGTCAAAAAATAAAAGAAATAAGTAACAGGGTTGTTGTAAAAAAAAAAAAAAATCTTGAAAAAAACGACTCCTCATAAACGTGTCATGATGTCATAAGTACCGCACCGCATATTTCTACACACAAAGAAGAGTGGGGGGGCCATTAGGCCATATGATAAATGTGATACGATATGATAAAAATGTTAACGTATTTCACTTAAGTACGTGGCAAACGCATAAGGCATAGAAATTTTGTCTAAAATCAATAGTCGGCTTACTTATTGACGAAGTCGTTTTTTATTTCTGTAAAAAAATCTAGAGAGGATGTACTATACGAAAAGGGAGAGGAGGACACGACAGCTCCGTAAGTTGGTATATGTGTTGTGACTTGTGTCGCTGAGTGTGTGTTAGAAGGGGGATATATATAATATATGCGAACATTTTATATAAATACTCGTAAGAGCCGTAAGTTGAAATGGCGACCGTAGAGCGTAGACGTCGTACAGTATTCGGAGCCGTCAGAGGTGCCAGGGTGTAATCTTTGTTTTGCTCATTTATGATATACACTTATATATATCATCAAGGCCCTCGTACCAGTGAGATATTTATTCGGTAGTGTACCTTATATAGCATGGCAGCATACTTCGCCCGAGTAACACTTAACATTCATCACGTAACTGCAGGATCGTCATCATCATAATCATCATCCATCGCTGCCAGAGCAGCAAATAAAAAAAAAAAACAATAATAAGCAAATCGTCGGAGTGAAAGTACATACATGTATGCGATAGCAGCAGCAGTAGCGCGTAACACAACAGTGGACGTTAAGTACGAAGGTAGTGTGGTAGTGGTGGCACGTCGTCGTCGCGGTAACTGTTCCCGTCGACGACGCCGACCTTACGTGCAAGTGAGTGTTATTTTATAGTCTGTAAGCCGGGACTAAACAAAAGAGTACCACCCCGTCGTTCGTCGACGAGGCGGATAGTGTAATGCATCAGCGGACGCAAACTCAGAGGCTGAGGACAGGCCGTGATCACCATCAGCATTACAATCAACTCCAAAGCCGTTGTTGTCATAATCAACATCCTCGTTATTACCGCTACCGTAATCTTCATCATCATCTACACCGTCATCACCGTTATAATACCCATTACCATCCGCATCATCATCATTGTCGTAATCACCATCGTTATCACCAGTACCAGCGAGACAACGTTTTGCTGCTCTTCTCTTCGTAACGCACAGCTCGGTCCTTCCGGCAAACGGTGGCAAACACATGCATCGTCCCGGGTTCTCGTTTGAGGAGCAGTTAACTCAAGTGCCTTGTCATGTCTCGGGCTGCCAACCAGGAGGCCATTTCTCGTCTCTTAGCCTTTATTTTGACACTCTGGTGTCGTCACTTTTGTTCCTCCAGTAGTATGAAGACACTTGGCCTTTTCTGTTCTGGAGTTTTTCTGTAAGTTCAAAACAACAATATTATACATAAATTGTTTTGAAACTGCATACATCAGTGAAAGTCTTATTTGGTTAGATGTGTCAAACTTTGTGTAATTTACCAATAATTGGTGTATTATCATTCGCTTTTTAAAAATCATTAAACGAGAAGGAACATAAGAAATTTTGAGACTTGTGAAATCACCTTCGAAACTTGTGTAATAACATTTCTTAACACAAAGTAGACTATTAAAAAGGTATTTGTGCATGATTTTAAAAATAGATTTAGATACATTGATGTCAGCGCTGATAAGCTTTCATACCTAACCTGTCCCATATCACTATGAAGTCCAACTATCTAATCAGTACTTTTCGAATTTTCAGACTTGAAAGAATGAATTTCTTGATGATTTCTAACCAGAGTTTTGGATCCAAGTAAAGTTAAATTCTCGGTTATTCCTGTGATCAGCATTTTAAATTGGGCCCACTATCAGGGTGACGGATTATTGTTGAAAGGAAAAGGCAAAATAAACAAAAAAAAAAAAAAAATTATGTCTCAACTGAACAATAGCACCGGAAAGCGAGGCCGCGGCGTGGCGAGCACCTCGACGTCGTCGGTCTCGGCCTTAAACAGTTCCACAGATCTCGCCAGTTTGTTCGAGTGTCCTGTTTGCTTTGACTATGTGCTGCCGCCCATTCTGCAATGTCAGAGTGGTCACTTGGTCTGCAGCAACTGTCGACCAAAGCTCACCTGCTGTCCCACTTGTCGAGGGCCTTTAGGTAGAATATAGAGCTTTTTTTCAATCATTCAAAGACAGTAACCAACAATAAACTCTTGCTTTTTTTTCAGGTAACATTCGTAATCTTGCAATGGAAAAAGTAGCAAGTAACGTAATGTTCCCCTGCAAGTACTCGACAAGCGGCTGCGCTGTGACGCTTGTGCACACAGAAAAGCCAGATCACGAAGATACCTGCGAATTCCGTCCATACAGCTGTCCGTGTCCCGGTGCCTCGTGCAAATGGCAAGGCTCGCTTGAACTGGTCATGAACCATCTTGTCATGAGTCACAAGAGTATCACAACCCTTCAAGGTGCGTACCCTTTCCAAATTTCCATTTTTTTTTTTTTTTTGTTGTTGTTTTACGTGCAATTATTTTCAAATTCGTTCAATCATGATTGTTTTTTATTGTTACTACAGGAGAAGATATCGTTTTTCTTGCAACGGATATCAACTTGCCAGGTGCTGTGGACTGGGTGATGATGCAATCCTGCTTTGGGCATCACTTTATGCTTGTACTGGAGAAGCAAGAAAAGTACGACGGTCACCAGCAGTTTTTTGCCATAGTTCAGCTCATTGGCTCGAGGAAACAGGCAGAAAACTTTGCTTACAGGTTGATACCTTAACTATCTAGTATATATTAACGTTTTCATATTTTATTCATAAAAAATCATTGATGAATATTCATTGGCAAAAGTATGAATTTCGTTTTATTTGCTTACGCAATCAGACTGTTGTATATCGTGTATTGTTATGCATTACAAGCGTCCTTGAGATTAATACACCTAACGTTAGATTTTTTATATTTGGCTTCCTATTCACTTACTATTACAATAACTGTTAATGCTTATTCTCTTTTGTTTACCATTTTGACAGACTGGAACTTAATGGTCACCGACGACGTTTAACGTGGGAGGCAATGCCGCGCTCAATACATGAGGGCGTTTCCTCAGCAATATTGAACTCGGATTGCCTGGTGTTCGACACGTCGATCGCTCAGCTGTTTGCTGACAACGGCAACCTCGGCATCAATGTCACTATATCGATGGCATGAGGTAAAGCCGCCTCCAGCGGCTTCTGAAGAGCCTCCGCGTCAGCCAAGCGTCACTCCTTGTGAACGTGATTTGCCTAAACTCTTGAATCATTTGATTCAGTGCTTTTCTGTGTATGTGTACAGGGTGATATATGGTTGTAACATTTCGAGGATAAAGCCTCTCGTCTCTTCATGAAGTCACTGAGGATAAAAAAAAAAACTACGAATCGTTGGACAAACGATGAGTGTGATACCAACGTTCTAAAAATTAGAAAATCTCTTTCAATCTTTTTGCGTTTGTATTGAGTTTTCCCTTTTGTACGTACTGCCCAAGAATTATTGCCCCTCCGAATTGAGAAGTTTGTTTTGTACAATATTTTTTAGGGCTCTCTATGCGACTTTACCTCTAGTTAACTGTAGCGTGTGAGCAGATGTAAAATACAAATATTTTATTTATTTATCCTTACTAACAACCGTCAAACGTTATAATAAAATTTCAAAAAAATTATGAAAAATTTCAAAGTAACTTAGAGGTAGATTCTGCTCTCGTGCGTAAGCATATTGACGATATTTATCATTGATATTTAGTTTTTTCAGTTTTTCTTCTTATCTTTTCTTCACAAGCAAAAGTCTACATGCTTCTGTTGCATACACACAATTTAATAGTTAATTTTTACGATGATTCAGACTGAATTCTACATTGTATACTCTTAATAATGGGAAAAAATATTTATAAAGGCAGTAACTATAGTTGTAAATTATAAAAAAAAATTTGATAAGACATGTAACGATTAAATGTATGAATATGTTATGTAGGAATGACAAATTTTATTATTTTTAATCATGCGCGAGTAAATATACAGTCAGTTAAGATAGTGTTTCTGGATGTGCTCTTATTGCACTACTGTACTCGCTTTTTACTGCACAAAATGCAGTTTTAAATTGGGCTAAAAGAAAACAAAAATTTTCTAATTAGGGATAACTTTTTCAAAGCTGTCACTTTGACAATCCGGTAGATTGAAGGATGGACCAGGCTAAAAAGTAAGGCCCCAATCTGTTTTTCAAACAAAGCTTGCATATTTCCTTATCCACAGGATTCTAGAAGGCTAATGAAAAACGAACGAAACATTTGAGAAGCTTAATGGAAAAAGTAATTAGGTCGGTTGTAAAACTTGAGTCGAACTAATTTTCCAACAATAAGCTTGTACACGTGTGTGTGTGTCTACGAAACATGAAGATGCAATGATTATCGAAATGGCCCAATTTTTTTGACAATTGTACATAGTTTTACGATTTTTGACGAAAAATGTCGATAATATAAAATAAAATTATACCTTTACATTAACGGTCGCAATCGTAAAGATTTTAAATTATTAATTTTCAAAATGAAATACAAAAATTGGAGATAAGCAGGCGTGCATATACGATTTTCTTTACAGACTTGCTTTAACGCTCAGTTTTCACTTTGACAACTTTTTACGAATAACATAACAAAAGCGATATGCAAGCCTGCTTTAAAACTAATATTGCTGTACATAAAAAAAAGAAATTGTAGCCTAAGTACTTGTAAGATAAATCAATCTTCATACATCTCGAAAAAGCACCTATACAATAAAATTATTTCTTTTTTAAATTACAGAGAACATTTACAGTTTTTTTCCCCCTTTTTTTTATTTTACTTTTATAAAATTTGTATCTAATTACGACAAGCATCATATTATTTTCAGTGTACAACTAGTAATTACGTAATCACGAAGTAGGCACGAGTACACGAAAGATCTTGACTACTTGTAAAAGTTAATTCATGTGAGTCAACAATTGAATACTTTGATCTGAATAACGATGCGATCTTCTCGCTCTGAAGTGTAAACGTTGAAAAAAAATTACGTGGGGAATCAAGAATATCAGGATTCGAGTGATTTCAATCAAGAAAGAAAGAGAGAGAAAATCGAGCGTGGAGTTTCGGAGTCGAGAGAGAGAGAAACGATACATACGAACACGTATATAAAATGTGTGCACACGTATATAGTGTCTTGCCGGCAACCTACTCCATCTCCGACCGCGTGTGTCTTTTCCTCTTCGCGCATACTCGGCCACGCTCTCGCTGGCTCTCGCTGCACAACTTGTTGCCTTCGGTACTTGTATACTAATAAGCTTCGTCGTAGTTACTTGATTTTCAAGAAATTGAAAAAAAAGTTGATATAAGTAGCTTTTGCGATAACAATCATGACAAGCTATCACAAACCCGAGGCTAAGACCATCGCCAAGCTGGAGGAGCTGGCGAACCAGCTGAGGATCCACTCCCTCGAGGCCACCACAGCCAGCAAGTCAGGGTGAGTCGTGTAAAAATGCCCTTTTCAACTCTATTTTGCCTGTTAGGTCCCTCTTCGTTTGTTAAAAATGAGTATACTTACGACCAAAAGTTTAATACTTGTTGCCTTTGGGAACACATATAGTATATGCGTAATTTCTTTTGAGCTGCATATAAGGGGAAAATATATTAAGTAGTCTCTATGGTTGTAAATGTTGCATGTTCGAGAGAGTTGGGTGAGTGATGGAACGGTTGTGAGTTGTGAGGGGAAAAAAAAAACACAAGGCCAGCAGCAGCAAAAGAGAAAAAATGATAAGAGAGAGCGTATAAGTAACGATTTCTCCGGTGACTCTCCCTCGGATTTCACGTTTGAGTTTTCCTAGAAAACCGATTTTCATTCAAGTATTACTTTTATCGGTGCAATAATACGTGTGTTACGGCTATAACATTATGTATAACACGGTACATACATCATATATCACTCATATCTCCAAGAACATTAAACTGTATTTGATTGCCAAAGTGATGTATATTATTGTATTGTTGTCTTGTAAATTACACATGACTAGCGTGACTAACAGTAAAACTAACTGATACCTCGTTCTCTTTTTCAAAAGGAGTGCACACGTTTGTTTTTATCTTTAATAATTGATGGTATTTTTAAAAAATACATCTGATTACGATTAGTGCAATAAATAATATGTTTAGATATTCACTAACCGTCCGGTCAAAAGTGTTTTTTTTTTGTTTTTTTTTTTAACCCTTGGGTTATATTAAATACCTAAAATTCTGTCGAAATTTCGAATAAAAAATAGAGATGTATACCACCAAAATTAAAAGAGCAACTCGTGTGCAATAAGAAGGTCCTTGTACAATAATGATCAGTGTGATATTTTCGGATATTTACCTAGTGACATGTGCGATTTAAAAGCTTAAAAATTTCCAAAACATATAATTGTATAAGTATCCACTACGCGAGTCAATGAAAACAAAAATGTCTGTGTATTAATTACAATGTAAAAGAAAACAGCGTTGACAAGCCCGAAAAATTAAATCTTGTTTGAAAAAATGCCGTTTTGATCGCCTTACCGATACATCATGAACTTCGATGTAATTGCTCGAAGCCTTTTTTCCATAACACTTTAACCCGAAAACCATATTTAATCGCAAATTCTTGATTTTTCATTTTACCTAATGTGCAAAACATAGTTGTTTCCTCGGTAAGCCATGACAATAACACCAGTATGTATACTTACTCGCTGCACGACGGGCAAAAAAATACCGTATACCTCACGAAGAAACATTTTAAAGTTGTGCTAAATAGACGTTGAATCATTCAACGAAAAAAAAAGTACGGTTTTACATATAGGCACCATCTATCTGTACGTGTCTTCACTAGCATATATTCCCTTTGTAAAGTCAAATTTTTTTTTTTTTTAATTGCAAGTATACATTGTTTGAAGTTTAAAACACTATCTATAGTCATGTGCCACGGAATAATTTATACGTTTACGCGCATAATAAAGTCTTGTATTAGTTTGCAGATTAAATACAAAAGCGTAAAACAAAGAAAAAAGAAAAAAAAAAAGAAGAAGTTCGAAGCAGTGACGTGTAACACATGCGTTATCATAATGTACATAAAATAGTTGCTGCCAAATCTACTGTAGATATGGATATAAGGTATAGATGTAGGATTTTCTCTCTTTTACTTTGAATTCAAGCATGACGTCGTAAATAATTGAAGTGAATATACGTTTATAACAGTTGGTAACTTTTTCCAAGTCACAAAATATACGTATGAGCACCATCAAATGGAAGGAAAAGAAAACGGGGGTCGAGTTCTAAAATAAGTCTCTAGTATCTCCAAGTTGGTCTATACCAATACACACATTATCTGTCTCTCTTTCATCTCTCGTACCCCTATGTAAAAAAACGATGAAAAAAAGGAGCCTCATAACTATATGTGCCCTTTTCGTGAACCAGAGTTGAATTACAGGCAAGATCGGTAATGACATATTTGCCGATTTTCTTCATAGAAAATGAAGAAAAAAAAAATCACAAGTTGTACAAGAGAGACACTGTAGTACATATTGTGTATTGTATAGGTAATGCGTATATGCTCGCACGCTGCTCAGTCCATCACGTGTTGCCGTCCCTCATTTCACTTCTTTTTACGTAACGATCCGTAACATACATGCGTGTAAGTACACGTATACACTGATAATTCCACGAGTAAGGAGAGGTCGCCTGATTGCCGTAGGCGCGCTTTATACCTTTTCTTTTCGTTTCTTGTACAAATGGATGAATTGTAGTAGTTTTTTATGTTTACGTGGAAAAAAAACTATTATCTTTGAAACATTTTATATACGAGAAGTGTTGGGATTCCATTGGTGAGGTACATAATATACACCGTGCAATTATCGGCAAACCTTGGCGTTTTTTTCTTGAGCCTATCATATTACACACTGCACAATACATCACAGTCTACCGCGCGATCTTTGTGTAAGTTTTTCGCGACTTCACTGGCGATAAACTTCAACTTGATGAAAAAAAAGGCCATTTAGCAAAGCAATAAATAGTATTTGCCTGAACTTTGACATTTTCGTTTTTATTTTGAGCTAAGAAAACGTTACTTTACATCGAACGATTGAATTCATTTGATGTTCCTTTGTGATCGACACGACCAAAGATTTTAGATTTGCCATGTCTGCGACGAAAATTTATACGTACGTGAAAATGGCACCGACAATCCCAAAAATCAGAGTGTTTCGTGAAGATGACCTAAATGAAAACCTTAGCAGTTGGAAAAAAATATTTCCAATACGTATTTCAGTTTAAAAAGTCCCTGATGTGAAAATTCTAGAGAATGAAAGTAACGAAATCAGTGTTTAATTAACGATTAAAATGTTAATTGTTCATTTACAGTATCTGTGTAGTTAGCCATTTAATTGCAAGACCTGAAATTGGATGATAAAAAAAATTAACTAAAAATAATAAGACAAATTATAAAAATACGACTCTCGACTCTCAACCTTGTATTCCAGGACAGTGCAGAATATTCATTGATCCGTCCCTTCGTACACTATACCCACTTATATTTGATACTCTTTTTTTTTTTTTTTTTTACTCGATTATATCAAATTAACTACTCCTCCTACTTTTTTTTTTTTTTTTTTGAATCCAATACAAAAATATCTCGTCTCGTATATCCACGTATTATTCATTTGTACAGGTCCTGATCAAACACACACACATGTCCACCCAGTATTAATCCACAACTTGGCGCTGTCTTAGCTCTATAAAAAATAAAAGTACCTACTATGGGATCCTGGAAAAAATACCTACGTAGCAAAAGTAAAAGAAAATTCACCAAAGACCAGACGCATAATAATTGTTATTGTAATCTCGATGTATAAAACACATTACACCTAAATACAAGTGTACACCACAAGGGGGGTATAATATACTTAGTACACCCATACATATAAGTTATAGGAGCACCAGAGCAGCGCGTATGTATATACATGTTGTACTTATCGCACGGGGTAAAGCTCCCCGCGGCTTTTGCACATCAGTCGACCGACCGACGACGCGCAGCGAGCAGCTCTCGCGCCTCCTCCTTCGTCTCATGCAAGTATCAAAAAGTGGCTCGATAAATTATCTAGCGCTACGCAAGTATAGTATTTGGGTTTAAAGTGCTGCGAGGAGCAAAATAATATTTAAAAAATGGTGAAGACGATAAATGCACAGGTGCTCAAGGATCAGGCGCACAAGCTGAGGATACACAGTCTCCGGGCGACCGAGGCTTCCAAGAGCGGGTGAGGACACTGTACACGTACGCGTATGGCACCGCTAATAATTATATTGATCCGACGCGCCTCTCTGTCCACGTAAACTCGGCAAATTATTTTAATCGTTTCTACTGTTAGCTGATGGTTTTTTTTTTTTTTTTTTTTAAATTGGTCTCATTTGTTTTACAATCGAGGAATTTTAAGGGCTCCTCGTGTGGAAACGAGCACAATAAACGCGCTCCCTGCAAAAAATGGCAATGCAAAACAATCGCAGTCCATCAATAAAGATTTATGTATGAAAAAGAAGGAAAGAAAGAAAATATACTCAAACTTAACGAAGGAGTCGTCGGGTGTATTTTATTGAGCGCCGTCCGTTACTTTGATAATGCGCCTTTTCGCTTGGCGGGATATCGATTGTTGCGCAGTTCGTACGAATGTGTTTTCGGGCGCGCGAATCGATCGGCTTCTTCTCGTGTCTCCGTTTCGAAAAAAAAAAGGGGCGAAACGTCGTGTGCACAACCTATCTTATCCCTTCCCCGACAAACTTATCTTTTCTCGTGGTTTTTGCTCGATGTGCTATTTTATACCCACTTGAAGTATTTTTTTTTTTTTTTTTTTTGTACAATTATTGATTTGTTGTAGCAAGACTTGCATACGAATATTGTTGGGGATTTTTTTTTTTTTTTAATTTAATTTTTTGGTTAATGGCTCAATGTATTTATTTGGGTTGAAATGTAAAAATTTTGTTTTAAATAACACAACGATTAACAAAATTTGTCACAGTACAAAAAATCGCATTACAATTTGAAAGAATAAGCAATTTACAAAAAAAAAAAAAAAAAAATACATTCAATTTCCAGTACTGTACAATTAACTGTAATAAATCCATAAAATGTGAATATTGCACTAATCTTCCAAATAAAAGCCATTTTTTTCTCCATATTTTTCATCGCAAATGGTGATGAATAAAAAATGTTTTAATCAAAAAAATTTCCGATCAAGTGCGTAAAAATCTAAAAAATAATCGTGCCCAAGACTTGTAATGTTGCGACTGACTTATCATCCAACTTGCACACCACACTACCAACCCAAAGTGATAAAAATCACACACATAATTTTTCGCTCATTTAATCTTTACGAACGAGTGAAATATTTGCGATTTTTACCAAATTTTTTTGTTTAAAAACCACGACATAAATGAAACAACAATTAAAAAAAAAAAAAACTGTTTTAATAAGAACACATGTGGTGTAGGAATATTCCAAAATTACGCATGATTTTATTTCACATTAACTGTAATCGAAAGCCAAACTGCTGCATGCGTGACCGATGTGCGTAAAGCATCGTATTCCCGGACATTACATGTACGTATTTTGCGCGTAAATTTTTTTTATTTTTTTTTCCTCTTTCGTGCAGAAATCACCTGCTTTGTGCTCTTGAGTATGGAGTAATATTCATACGAATGTAAAACGCTCATTAGCTAATAAAAGTCGAGTTTAATAATTATTATAACATTAACAGTTGAAGTAAAAATAGTAATGATAATAACTACCGTAATAAATGTATGTGCAATCGTCAATTATTTTGCATTTTTAGCTTACATTGCATGCGGTTTGAAAATTGTTTTGTATTTTACCTTATTTTTTTTTTTTTTTTTTTTTATCCTGGCGGGGAAGGACGAGAGGGTTTCAGTTCCACATGCGTAAAAATACTTTGCTTCCGTAGATACGACAGAAATCTAGAAAACTGTTTCCCTAAAATCGATTAGACATCCCGAGAAATAGCAGCCCTGCAGAAACTACCATTTACCTACTCGTGCTTTCGGGTACCAATAAAAAAAAAATCGTAGACATACAAATTACATAAATTATTGATTCGTTATTTCGACAACTAAACTATCGACCCTGAGGTGTATCGTCATTGCATTTAGAAAATAATTTTCAACACACAACCATATTTTATTATTTTTGTGTCACTTTACGAACTGCCTTTTTTTTTTTTTAATTTCATACACAAGTATCAAAATCGCACAGTACCTTATTTGAGATTTAATGCGTGTCAAAGGTTTTGCCTGATTTTGCCATTAAAAAAAAAAAAAAATTGTTGAAAATCCAATTCTTATTTTCTAAAACAAATTCAAACGATACTAAATTGTGTAAACTCAACTAAAATCTGTAAGACGAACAGAGCAATTTCTCTATAAAAAGTTTAAACCTATGGTTGCAATTTTTTGTCGAAGCAAAAACAGCTCACATGGTATAGGATAGGATTGCGCAACAGGAAGCTCAAGCGAGCGGTGCGTATACACTTATGATAATCGAAGATGTGCGATGATCGTATCCATTCTATTTCTGAAGTGACTTTGAAGTTTTTCGTTTTGAAAAGTGTACGCGCTTGAAAGGTTATCGCTATCAACGATGTGTTATTTTTTTTTTATTTTTTTTTTTACATAAATACTGTTGTCGTTGTTGAGTTTTTTTATAGAGAAACATATCGTTTTAGTTTTATTTAATCGTCTTAGTTTTTATATTTTATATTACTATTATGGTTGGTGTAGAAATATTATAAAAAAGCTAATTTCGTGCAATTACAAAATAAGACGATATATTACAGATTTAGTTTTCATAAAAATTGTTGTTACGGACAACATATTCTTTGAACATAATCCCAATATTTATATACATATGTTACGTATGCAAAATTAATACAAATGTGTACAAAGCAAGTTACAAATGCGTGACTTAATTTTGAAATTTTTTTTTTAAGTTCGAGGCACATTCCTACATTTAATAAGTGATTTATAAGATCTTCAAACTACGTATTTATATCCGTCACTCAAAAATACAAGTATTTTTAAAAAAAGGAAGTAGTATATTATATAATTGAAAATT